>VZUI01040040.1:0-29724 GCA_013401135.1 Cettia cetti | reverse complement strand
AAGGAAGAAAGAAAGGGGAAAGAAAACCCCCTCAAAAATGCAAAACCAGAACCTGAGGAGAAAAAGGAAGTGGCATTATTTGGCAAAGCTTCAAGGGGAACAAGCCCAGGGAGTTTGGTTTTGCTGACAGAAGAGGGGGCCAAAGCTACAAGGACTGAGGGTGGGTTTCAGGTTATAAAAGGAAGAGGGGGACAATGGGAAGGAGCCAGGGAAGTGAAAGGAGCAGAATGAAGGGCTGAGCACTTTGGGTGCATGGGAGAAGCCTCTTCCAAGCAGTGTTGTGGGTGTGAGACTGGGGTCAGCCTGCCCATGGGAGCTGGGGCTGTGCCTGCCCAGCTTGGGCTACAGCTGCCACTGTCCTCTGGCAACAGTTTTGGCATCTGCAATGGGTTATTATTTGGGGGGAAAAAAAGTTTGTTGAGCTATACTTTGCTTTAACAATAATATCAATTTCTATAACGTTACTGTGCAGGCATTTATTAATAGCTTGGGTGAAGCTGTACTTTTTTGTCTCTGTCTTGCTTTTGAAACCCAGGACACAGTGCTTCCATGGGTAATTCAGCTCTTTTGGAGAGATTTGCACTCTCTGCTTGGTTGGAAAGTAACCCCAGCCCCTGGGCTGAACTCTCTCTCTTGCTCAGAAAAATATTTTGCAGAACAGCCATGGCGAGACAGGTTTGTCCAGGGATGCTTCCATCTTCCTGTGCCTCTGCATGCATGTTTGGCTGTCATTCTGCAACAGCTTGGTGATGGCTAAAATGGAGGAAAATCGGGACTTCTTGCATACACAGTTACAGCACTGATAGCATTGTGGCAGCAAAGTTTCTGTTTCCCTGCTTAAAGCATCTGCTCCCAGAAAAGCATTTGCAGAACCACTGCTGCATTCTGCTATTAATGACTGTCAGGATCATGGTTTTCAGTGATTTTTGCTTCTAGCCTTTCTGAAAGCAGCCTGCAAATGGCACTTGATTGCTAATGTCACATCATGGGAAGTGGTTAGTCTGAACCCCTGCCTGTAGCAGGCATCTAAAAGCAAATGGAAATTGGTAACAATCTGTATATTATAATAAAAAAGAATTATAATGCATACAAGGAGCACAACTCCAAGAATTCTGACCAGTCTGCTGCATGTCTGGTTTGGTGATATGTAAAATTTTGGACAGGCAGTGGTACACATGGACAGTTTTTGTTCCCATATAAACAAAGCGTGTGAGTGCATACGTGGTCGAGCTATGGAGGGAAAATACAGACTGTAAACTCCTGTGCAGGCAGGACAGGAGGTGATGTGACTTCCCAGTGAAAAGCCAATCAAGAAGAGTATCAGAAAAGCAACTGAAATGGGGCTATTAGGAGAAATAAATACAGGTAATGATGTTGCCAACTGTTACAGTCATTTTTTTCCTCTGGGTCTCACCATGGTTATTGCTTTTTTTCCCTCAGCTACAATCTGTGGAGCACTGGCACTGATCTTCTGCTCTCAGTCCAAACAAGCCACGTTTTCTACCTCTTAAGAGTTCTGAGAAACATTTCAAGTGTTCCCAAAAGGCTCATAACTGGAAGGTGTATTTTTCCTTCAAAGTCTCAAAACTTTGAGAGGGTTTGGCCCCGTATTTTAAGTTGCTGGGATTTGCACATTTGTGATAAATTTCACTAAAATACTGTTGTGTGTGGTGTGGTGTTTGTTGCCACTGTTCAGTGATATGTGAGCTACTATCCTCCTCGTGAGGTGGGATTCTGTGTTGTAGCAATGAGAAGAAAATGAGAAAACCTGTGCTTCCAAGAAGAAATTTTAAAACACATAAGCATGTCCATGTGGGATGGGAGGTGACATTAGTGTGGCACCTGGGTCTTCTCGTGATAAGGAGTGGCTTCCAGTGAACTGGGTGCTGGGCCGTGCCCTTGGCCCTCTGTTCAGTCACGCAGCTCCTGCTGCACGTGCAGCTTCTGAGTCCTGCACATGCTAATGGGAATTTCTGACAAGAAGTTCACAAGGTATTAGTGAAGGAATAAATCCCACATTGTTAAAATCCTCTGGATGAATAATTACTGCAGATAACTCCAAGAGTTCATGCCTTTGGCAGTTGTGGTGCCACTTCTCAACAGACTTCTAGAGCTGACTCTACCATTGCCCTCCAGCCCCTCTCCACACCCAAACCCAAGAACAATCTAGACTTGTCTGGAGTCAATCCAGGAGCTGTTTCCATCAAATTTTCTAGAGCCACCTCTAAAGCCATGTCTAGAGTAATTTCCCATCTCTAAGGTGATTTATAGAAGAACCTTTGAACTTGCCCCTGGGTCAGGGTCTGCAGTCGCTCCCAACGCTGCTTTGGCGTGAGTTAATGCGTTGATCACACAGGGAGCCAAGCTGGAGCTGCCTCTGGAGCCCCCCCTGTGCTGTCTGCCGGCTGAGGTCCCGCTGGGGCTGCTTCCAGCCCCCACCACCTCTCCTTTGCCCCCTGCCTCCTCCCTGAACACTGGGCAGCAGGGCACGGGGGCCAGGAGTGCATGGGGCACCCAGCATGGCTTACTGCAGTGTTTTCTTCTTGTTGTTTTTTTTTTTTTTTTTTTTCCCGTCACTTGTGCCGCTCTCCCCGGGAAGCAGCAGTCATTTCAATGTGCGCTTTGTGGAAGCAGAGCTGTCTGAGCCCTTTAAGCGGGAGATGAGCTCAGGTAGAAGGAACGCAGAGAGCTCCTTTCATCAGCCAGGGCCCCGCCGGCGGCTGCGGGGCATGTCCGGCCAGTTATAAATGGATCATGTGTTGCTATTTTTAGCCGAGAGAGGATTGTAAATATAAAAGGGTATAAAGTGCAAAACTTAGCAACAGTGGCGTTTGTTTGCTTTTTTCTTTTTCTTTTTTTTTTTAGTGGCGTTTGTTTGCTTTTTTCTTTTTCTTTTTTTTTTTTTTTTTTTTCTTTCCCTCCCCGTTGGCAGGAATGTGTTTGGAGAGGAATGAAGTTAGAGCAGGAGCTTTGCCCGTGGACTTTGCACTGCTCCTATAGACAGAGATATATAGATCTGTATCGCCGGGCGGGGGAAGGGAACGGGCTCCTCTGGAGCTGTTTGAAGAGATCCAAAAGTGCAGCCTGAAATGAGATGGAAGCGCTGGAGAGGGAGCGGGGGGACCCAGGGCGGGCAGGGGGGAGCGGGGCTGGCTTGGGGACAGAGTTCAGCAAATGGAAAACACTGACACGGGTAAAAATAGTAACAGCGGGGTTAAAAATAGCATCTGGTGAAATAAACGTGCAGTAACTCCTGAAACCCTCCTGGGAACTGCTCTCTCCCGATCCGCCCCTGCCCTGCTCCCCGCTGCGCTCCAGTCAGGAACCCCAAAGCAAACCCCCTCAGCACACTGAAACCATCAAAACAGACCCTGCACTCTGCAGAGGACGAGCTCTGGGGACTTTTTTGACTCTTTTTATGGACTTGTTTTGTTATTTTGTTTGCTGAAACTTCGCGCCAGAGAAGGGGGGAACAAATCCCTCTTTCAGTGAGACTCGCGCGGTCCTGGGACAGAGCAGTTAGGAGGTCCTTGGGGTTGTTTCTCATTTTTTTCCCCCTTTCTTTCTACCTTTTTGTTGTGCTTTTTTTTTTAATCCTTTTTTTCTTTCTTTCTTTCTTTTTTCTTTTCGTGTTGGTGCTTTTGCTTTGGTGTTTTAGACCGTGTTGTCGCTCCTGGGAATGCAGAGCTCGATGCTGTCGCCCTGCCCTGGCCCTGCGCCCTGGCCGCGGGGCAGAAGGAGCTGAAGCCCCCGCACCGAGCTCCCCACACATGAGGAAAGGTGCAGGCTGTTCAGCGGGGTGGCAGAGGGAGGGGACAGCAAAAGGGCGACGAGAAAGGATGGAGAGACCTTGAGGAGCTTGTCCTGTGGAGCAAAGGCTTGGCTGGTCGCTTCTCTGGAGGCGTTGAGGGTGGGAAGGGGTCAGGGAGGGACAGGGGTGGGCAGGGGCCATGCTCGGGAGCGCTGGTAGAAATCTCCTTCGAGATCTTTTATAGCTCTGGCTGTAAATGTGCCTGTTTTGACTGGACCGGGTAACTGAGGCAGAAACAAGTTGTTGTGACAGACAAGGCAGACCTGGTTCCTGAAGCTGCCCCGCCACAGGACAGGGACAAACTGGAAGCCCTGCAGTTCAGAGGCAATTACAGTTCAGTCAGATTTTATTTTGTTTTCCTCCCAACCAAGCAGCTGAAAGTCTCCACGTGGCTTTTTGTTGCCCAGGTTGAAGGGGTGGGTGTTTCAGGGGTGCATTTTTGACACCTTCTCACTGGGCAGTTCTCTGCTCTGGCTGTGGATGGAGGAAATGCCCAGGCAGGGTTGGACCAGGCTCTGCCTGTAGGAATGCGGGTGCTCCTCTGCTGAAAAACTGGGAAACCAAACGTGATAAATGTGATCCCAGGGGTTTCTGTGTTGAGGCATTACTGATGCATCTGGAAGTGATTCTCGGATGCAGGTTGATGTCTCCCTGTTTTCCCAGTTCTGGTGCAGCCCTGCAGGGCTGGAGGTGAAAGGGAGGGCGTTTATCTGGTAAAACGAGAAAGGAGGAGAATGTCCTTAATTGTATTTAGCTGGCTAAGCCCTGAGCATTTAGTTCCTTTTTTTTTTTTTTTAAGGATTGGACATTCCGCAGCTTGTTTCTCTAGATCATTTTAAATTAGTTTTGATGTTTAAATGTATTTCATATGAAGCCTGTCTAAATCTTTAACCAATATATTTTTGAAAGCACAAGTATGCTTTCATTTGATAGAGTACCTAGAAAAACCCTTTTTGTATTTGAGCAAAGCTGTTTTGTTTTTAAATTAGGTTGTTCCAATCGTTCTAATTTGATAATTTCAAATTTGATTCAGCACACAAAAATGATGCAGAAACTGCTGTTATGAATCTAAACTGAACATTCATTTTCTTATCAAAATATTATCGAAAAATATTAGTCATTCTTCTTGGCATAGTAAACAAAGAAACATGTGGATGTGTTAATTTATTCCAGACCCAGAAATGAGGGATAGTTTATATAAATAAAATAAATAATTCTTGACTATTTAATAATTGGATCACTTCAACAATAGTTGACTAATAGTCATATGTCTGAAATACATCTTGCCTATTTCTATTCTTCAGGGAATTTAATGCTTAAAGAGTGGTTTTCTTTTTCTAAGGATTGACGTTGTTACCTTTTTACATTCTTAATAGTTGTTGTCTTTCATAACTTATGAGGTCAGAACTAGGGGGAAGAAAGCTCAGATGTAGTTGAAATTAATCCCCTGGAAGTATGCAAAGAAATTAAACTGAGATGGTAAATCGTGTGAGGGAATTTAAGATAAGTGAGCACAAGATAGACTTACTTTACAAGTGTATTATTTTACTGCCTTGCATGGGTAGAAAAGATTTGGATTCCCAGAAATGGTGATATGTTGATACATCATTTATTGATTTTGTGTCAATGGATTTTTGGATTATACACATCTAATTCCAAATTGCATTGGTGGCACAGGAGTGAAAGTAAAAAAAAAGTGATTTTTTTTCTTCCTACTGTAGTATAAATGTGCCAACCTATAGCATTTGAAATTCCTGTATTTCTACATGTGGTTCTGCTAAGTTGTTCAATTGTTAGCATTGTCTGTTGAGTTGTTTTGCTCCTGTTTGTAACTACTTTAACACTTTTTTATGTTTTCTCAACTTGGAGTATACAGGTGGCATGTTGGTAATTGATAACAGCCAGCTGAGATTTTTTAAATAACACAATTCCACATTTGTATTTTTTTCATTTGCCTGAGCTTTAAAATAATCAATCCTGTGATTGTTGCTTGTAAGTAATAAAATTTAATCCTCCTCATGCTAATGGTTTGGTAGGAAGGATATTGTTTGTTCATATACTGCAAACATACAGAATGACTACTTAAATGCTCCATGAGTATTTTACTACCCTTTAAAATAATTTTTTAATATTTATATATATGTATCAGTGCCTAAAAGGCATTGATAACCTAGCATTTTATATGAAAGGGATAACATATTATTAAAAGATAATCTGTTTGTTTTAAAGAGGATATATTGGAGAATTTTGAGAACAATGAAAAATTAGTAATTTTTTGACAACATAAAGAGAACATCTTTGGAAAGTCACAGCTGAGATCTTGCAGCCCTTTTTTGTTCAGAATGATTTTTACAGAACTAGAATTTTTGGATGCATGGTAGGGAATTCAATACTGTTCTCCAGAAACTTAACAGAAGAATTATATTTTGTTATAAAAAAACAGACAGTAATTGCAAAGCCAAAAATCTCTAAAAAGAAGATTGTTACCATTTTTCCTGGTGAACTTTCCCTGTTGCATGGTATCACAATAAGGGCATAAGGGAGGGGGGTTGAATCAATTTTTTGATACTTGCATTTTTCCTTGAAACCTACCTCTCCTTCCCTTACCCTAAATGCATTCAGTTTGAGGTGGCATAAATAAAATTTGTTAATTTTAAATATTGGATAATGGTTTTCTTCCTCATTGTACATAAATGAAAAAGATGGATTTAGTTAGTGGTTTTCAGAATTTTGATATATTCTTTTGTAATTGGAGGTTGGTCCACTTTTTCATATAATTAGTATTACATTATTATTAGATAAATATACTATTTTATTAGCATTTCTACAAACTCCATTCTAAAAGGCAGGGAGACCTGTGAAACTGCTTTACATTGAGGATTATTCTGTACCTTTATACTGGCACAGTGCTAGGTCACCTTTGTCCTAAATGTGAACTGTAACCATAGTGTTAAATATGCAATTGCAATATCTAAATTCTAAGGAAAAGCAGGGAAATTGATGCAGCAACCATGATTAGAAATTTGGGTATCTTAAATGATGGGAGAAAGTAATACCAAATAATTTGTTTTGCCACACTGTAAAATTCCTAAATTTGGTGAAAATAAATTTTGTACCATTTTTCTAAATATTAAAAAATGAACACAAAGAAATCTAATATTCTGGGAAGGTGTGGCATAGCATTTCTAAATAAATTAATGCAATTAGCGAGGTACTAATTATGACTTTTGTTATTAATCCTTAGTGGGTTTGTTACCCCTTAGGGAAAGTTAGTTAATTAAAACAATGAAAATGCTGAGGGGTTTTTTTGAGAGAAGAAGAACCCAACTTACTCCTGGCAGGATTTAAATAGTCAAACCCACCAAAGCGTATCTCAAAGGAGCAGCTCTGCCAGAGCTCCAGATCTGCTCCACTTCCCCAGCTCCTGCAGTTCTCCCTGTGTGCGACAGCAGGAGCAGACCCTGGAATTGCTGCTTGTTACAGGAGAGCACAGGAACATTGGGAGGCCCCTCTGGGTGGGGAAAGACGGGACTTGTTTAGTGATGATTGTGATTATCTGTAATTTTTTGGCAATACTAGACCTGCTCAACTCTAATCCCTTTCTATTTATTTGACTGTATTTGTAATTGTATTTTCTTGAGTGAGAGATGTAGGCAAAAGGAAGCTTGGCAAAAAACCTCAGAGTATTGACTTGTTGTTTGCATATTTGGGAAGGATTCCCTTTGAAATACTTCGAAGGCTTTAGAAAACTGGAAAGGAAAAAGAAACTTTTTACAGTAAAACCACTGATGTAATTAGCTTTTCTTAAAGTGATGCAACACTTTCAGTTACCTAAATAGAAGTTTTCATACTAATAACAAAACCAAGAAAGACGATAGACCTGCAGTTTTAATTTCTTCTGTCAGAGCGTACTGGTTCTGTTACTGTTTTGAGACAGAGTTCTCATTCTTGAAGTCTACTTTTGCTCACGAGCTCTGCAGCTTAATTCCTGCTGCAGGCAGTGAGGTTGAGGGAGAGCTGCTGGTGGGTCTCCTTCACATGGACAGCCCCCCTGGAAACCTGCACAATATGACGTGTGCCAAGAAGCTCAAAAGTCATGTGTGATCGATTTGCTTGATTTTTAACAACTGTGGGGAAAAAGAAAATATAGTCGTGATTGTGTAGTGATTAATAGCGCTTGCTCTGGATTTCTTCTTTTTATTTCCCCTCTGCAAATCCCTTGCAGTCAGAAGCACAGGCAGGTATTCAGTGCACACTGCTGGTTTCCTATAACATCCCCTCTCACAGATCTCTCCCTTAGGCAGCACAGAGCTGCCAAGGCAGGCTCCTGCGGAGTATCAAAGGGCGTCCCCTGCAAGGAAACGCGGCTTCTCCCAGCACTTTGACAGAGCAGCTGTCTGGCATAACCAGAGCTGCAGCTGGATGCTCCCAGCCCTGCTCATCCTGCTGGTTTTTGTAAGGAGTTTATAAATACACACTGCTGCTCGTGCAGTTAGCTGGGGTCAGGATTTTGTGGGCTGTTTGAGTCCAAAGGGCTCCGTGCGTTCCCAAACCCGCACAAGAACCGCTCCCAGCCAGGAGTCTCCAGCTGCCGGCGGTGGCTCCGCTGCGGTCCTGGCACAGCTTCCTATGCTTTCTATACATTCAGAACAATAGAATATTCCCAACAAACCACTGGCAGCTGCCACCAGTGGTTCAGTAGTGGGGTCCTTCATCCTCTATCCAGGGCTCTGCAGCAATGTGTTGGCTCAGATGCTCTCCCACAGCCAGGGGCGATGTCTGTTAGTGCTCATCCTAAAAACAGCTGTTCCTGGGGGCTCATGGATCACACAGGAGTGTTAAAGCTTGGCCCAAGGATCCATTGACCTGACCTAGGGGTTTCAAGTGGAGCTCCTTAGCCCAGGGAGCCTCCTAAGGGCTGTATACCATACAGCTCAAGCCCAGAGGTTGATGCTGCTGCTTAGACCTCTGCTTTGGGCACGGAAGTATTGGACATACAGACACAACTGGATGGAAGGGTTGGAAAAATGTAGTAGTTTTATTGAAACAAGTTTTGTCAAGCTGGCATGTGTGCCCAGTATGGAAATAATGTGGCTTCAGGCTTCTTTCAACGCAGCATCACCCCAGAGCACTCAGGGAGAGCCCAGGCAAAGCAGGAGGCAGGGTCTGCACAGTTCCGTTCCTGCTCGTGCCTGGGGAGCTGGTGCAGCAGCAGCAGGTCAGCATTCCCATATATGGGAAAACCCTGCTCTAATTTTTAAAGCTGTGTGTTGTGGCAGTGCTGAATATGGGAATTTTATAAGCAAAGGCAAATGCTTGTTATGTTCATCTGGATGCCAGCATCTGGCACGTTGTCACTGCGGTTGCCAACGTGTGCTTGCAGTCCTTGTGAAAGCAGGTTCCCAGTGTTTTCCCACCTCTTTAGGATTTTCTAACAGCTGTGTGAACAAGGGATGTGGCACAGGGGAAGGCACGATGCTGAGATGCTCTAGGGAAGCAAATGACCACAGGGCTTCATACATGGGACATTTTGCATCAATAGTTTGGTGAGAGAGCCAGGAGAGGCTGAGTGCGGCAGCAGTAAATGTGCTGGTTCAGGGGCCTTATTTGTTAATACATATTATCTTGGTATTATTTGGATTTACACTGAGCTCATCCCTTTACTAATCTGAGTGCTTTACTCTTCTCCAAGCTGTTGCTGGCTGCCCATACAGAGAGTAGACAAGCAGCCTGTCATTTCTGTAATTCTCGTAATCTAATTACTGCCTGCCAGAGCAGCAAGGAGCTTCTGCTAAAAATCCATGATAGACTTACTGCCTTGATGCACATGTCTGATCTGGAGAAAGGATCAGTCAGAAATGTCCTGAGAGCTCCTGTGCGTATCAGGAGGCTGAGATGCCTCTGGGACTATGAAAAAGGTTGAATTTTTCTCTTGGTTGCAGTTCACCTGTGTGTGAGACTCTTAACTACAGCAATTAAAAGGCTGAGGAAAATGGGAAGGACACAACCATGTCACCTTTAGGACAAGGTGGCTGTTTATGAACAAGATGGGCAGAGATCCCCTCCAGGCACTATGTACCATTTTGGATGCTCTAAATCCACTCATTTGGGGTTTCATGTTTGTGTGCTTTTACAGTAAAAATAGAACATTAATTGTTATTTGTAAAGGGTGGATTCTCATTACTGAACATTGCAAGTTAATTCATACAGTAGTTACTTCACTCAGAAGAGAGTGAAGTTTTCTACCCTTGCCCTGCTGACCACTGTTTTTGAGCCAGTAATGTTCAGAAGTGCCTGGTGGTGCTGTTTGTGGCTCCTCTAAAGGGTGTTTATCCCTTTGCTTTGGGGTGGCAGTGAAAACTCTCCTTTGATGCCAGCCTGCCTACTTCAGTAGCAGAAGTGCCAGCCATGAGCATGATGTGAATCTAGAAACTCTTTTCTGAACTTGTTTAAAACCAGCCATTTTGCAGCTGTTCCAAAAACCCAGAAATGAACCCACCCTGGCCATTCTTGGCGGGCTCCAGTTACTGCCAGCACGTGCTCTGTTTTAGGGGCAGCACCTGTGGGAATGTGCCATTTTCTCAGGAGCTGGAGAGGAAAACATTGCAGGTTCTTCCTGGCTGGAAAAGAGGGATGCAGCAAGCAGCAGCTAGTTGCAAAATAGCCGCTTTAAAGCAGAAGCTGCCTCGCTCTGCCAAAGCTGAAGGGCCAGCCCCAGAATGGAATGCTTATAAAAATAAGATGGTAACCATGCAGCAGAGACAGAAAGAGACCAGGAAGTTTCAGTGTTACATACAGCATGATACTCTGCTTGGAAAAATATTGTCACAATTGTAGAGATATGGGCATGGATCCATAGTTGAGAGGCATAACCCAGTACCTATCATTAAGGTGATTTCAATCTCTCATTTCCAATTTTGTCTCTGGAAGAAAACTCTTTTTGGCTTGGAAATTCTCATGTGAAATGTGTATCCAAAGGAGATGTGTCTGGGGAAAAGTTTGGAGTAATTGGTTAAGGCTGGTTTTAAATTATAGAGGGGGGAGAATTTGTCTTATACCATTTCAAAACATAACAGTATATTGATTTATTTAAAAAGCTACAGGACGATGGATTTATTTTAGTTTAACCATGTTGATATTTATGTGATGGTTTGGATTTTCAGCAAAGTGAAAGAAAGTGCTTCTTTCATGCAACCTGATGAGGAAATAAAAACATGACAGCAACCTTTGAAAACATGAATGTTGCAGCTTCTCAGTCATCCTGAAAAACTGTGGGATATCTTGGTTTTCAATACTTAGGAAATCTTGCGGTCTGTACAATGATGGTTTTTTCCTCTTTGTTTTTTATAGTGGAATCTGATTTCTGTCATCTTGAAGACAGGCTATTTCTTGAGCTCTAATTACATCCAGAGAGAGAAGTTTCTGCTGGGACAGGGCTGTAGAGATGCAGGAACTAATGTAAACTCTCTGACTTTATTCTCCTTCAGCAGGAGCCTCAGGGATGCTTCCAAGAAACCAATGTGAGGCACTGGAAAAGGGGACAAACCCAATCAGATTGTGCTGGGTTTACACTTCCCCTATTTGTGCTCTCAGCTACGAAGATGTTAAGTTCTAGCACTCCTCCAGGTTCAAAAATTATTTAGGAATATGTAGTCAAAGCACTAGAGAGGGGATGTACTACAATCCTTACAAAATTGGGGAAAAAATGCTAAAGCATTACTTACATACTCTCTCTGTCTGGTGCTCCCCCTGCCCCGTGGAGCACACAGACACTGAATTTTCATCTTTACGCATTAAAGGCTACTTCAGCAACAAAAAAATCACTTTCCAGCTTTATAACAAAGATTTCACTGCTGAAAAGTGAGTTGGGCTTTCTTTTGAGCTTTCAGTTTACAGGTGAGCTGTGCCTTCTTGTGGGATTCCTGGCAAGAAAGAAATGACAGATTATTTCAATAATCCATTTTCTTTCCTCACTGTTTTGCTCTTATCATAGTAGGGACAGAGTGGTTCACCTCTGGGGTATTTAGTTGCAGGGCAGACAGTTTGTGTGGAGGTGGAGGGTATTCCACATGCATTTTCCAGCATTTTATGCTTTGTCTTGAACCTATAGCCGCCGAATTTCAGTGGAGCAGATGCACCCAAAGTGAAATGACCCCGTGGGCTCTGGTTATTTGTGTTGTGTCAGGCTTTATCAGTGTCTGTAAAAAAATGCTTTTCAAGCTCTACATGGGGTTCTGTGTGTGTTGTGCTGGAGATTTTGCAAATCCTACCAGTGTTGGGAAGCACTGAGAGGACACTCAGCCCTTGACTGCATTATTTGCGTCCAGCTGTCCTCTTTTGCAGCCCTGATGTTTGATAAGTGTATTGCTTTATATCACCAGACCCTGCTTTCATTCTGTGCAAAGATTTTCCACTTCTGCTCTCCTCTATCTTTAATAGATAATGCTTTGAGAGCCTTTTATTTATTATAAAGACCTTGGCTGACATGATTCATCTCAGCAAGCAGTGAAAAATAATAATAATAATTAAAAAAACATATAGGTATATATAGATATTTTTATGTCACCTTTATGAGGTCTACCAAGAGTGGGCACTCAAAGGTGGTACTTCTATCAGAGACGTTTTTGTTTACTTTACAAGCAAGACAAAACGCTTTAGAACCAGCAAAAACTAGGTCTAATTCAAATAGTTTAAGTAAACAAAGATGTTTCTCTTCTTCGAGGAGGTAGATGTGTCTGTGTAAGGACATGGTCCCTATGGACTCTGCCCTACCACAGAGTATAAATAAAAGGAAAAAAAAATGTACAGTGGAAAAAAAATAAAAATAAAAAAGCAGGAGGTTTGTTGCTTTTGCTGTGGAGTGTCTCATCATCAGGACATGGTTGGTTGGTGTGTGCTGGATGCTGCTTCCCAACAGCATTTTCCTCACTGCGTCTTCCTGAGGGACAGCAGCAGATTCCTCGTCTGCTTGTGTGGCCAAAGAATTTCAGTTTCCCCCAAAATGAGATGGGGGCTCATGCTCATGTCAGGAGCATGTTGTGTGTAGCAGTGTCCCCCTGCCCTGGTAAATCTCTGCTTGGACTGAACCAAGGGGATATCTCAGCCTTTTTTATTGATGTAGTTAAAGGCAGGTGACCTTTGTTACTCAGCAGCTTTATTGTCCTCTGCTCCACCTCGGGTATCACCTGGATTTCCAGGAAGTAGATGAAAACATTTTGAAGCCTGCAGGACGGAGGTCATCTTTCAGAGGCATCCTAGGAAGTTTCTTTCCTGAGGAAAGGATTTTTTTCTTGTCAAGAAGCTTGTAGCTCTATTTAAACTTTTCTTTTTGTAGTCAATAAAGGCTGGAGGAAGATGCTGTAGCCTGACTGCACAGCCTGCTTTGTACTGCTTGAAAACAAATTGTTTCCCTTGACCTTGGTGGGAGTTAGGATAAAGTTGCAGCAAAGGAATATAGCTTAAAATATAGGGTAGAGGGTTATGCCTGCCCCCTTCTAAATCTGTGATAACCACTAAGCTTAAGAAACTTCCTAAAAGGTATTTTGTAAGGTATCCTGAACAGTGGCAAGGACTGGTATTTTAATTTTAATAGATTACAATCATTTGTTTAGGCAGAAAATGTAATTCATTCCTGCATCAAACTTTATTTTTGGCTCATAAGACCTAATGCCTTTAAAAAAGTTCAGTCTTGATTTAAAAGCTGTAAGATGTAATATAAATACTTTGAAATGCAAGCAGCAACATTAATTTATTTATAAAAAGTAACAGAAAAATGTAATCTTTGTGATACCATCAGCATGCCAGATATCATATCACCTGAAACTTCTTGGGAGGTTTTCTTAGAGCCCTGTTAGCTCAGACCCTCTGTGGATCAACTTTTGCACATTTTTCAAGTCAGCAAGGCTGCAAACAAGGATTTAGAGACTGTAAAGTAGTAAAATTGCAAAGGAGAGAATGGTGTCAGAGAAAAGGGACTCTGATATTTAGTTTCTTTTTCTTGGCATTATTTAGGCTCCCAAATGACAACGTTTCTAATTTTCTAGCACAAAGGAGGTTTCATGCTGTTCAGGATCTGCTGTAAAGTTCTAGTCCAGATCATTCTGTATCCCAAACAATTTATCTAGTTCAATGATATTTTTTATTTCACAACTACAGTTTATAGGCCCTAGTCTAATAGCTGGTATTTTTGGAAACCTCCCGTTTATCTAACAATAAGAGCCAGGATGGAATATCAGTTTCCACTTAGATTTTCCTGAATTCTCTCCCATTAAATCAATAACATTATTTTTTTAGATTAAGCTTTCTTTTGCTTTTAAGGAGAAAGGCTAAAAAGGGAAAAAAATTAGAATTCTCTTTAAAACAAATATTGAGACATTAAAAAAAAAAAAAAGAGAAAAATGCCATTATTTTCAGATAAGTTAAATAATCAGGGTGGGTTTTGTTACAACATTTACATCATAAAACGTGATTTTAATCAAAGGAATGTAACTGATTTACAACATGCACTGTGAGTGCTGGAAGTACATGTGAGCAGGCCATTGTAACTCTAGTTTGTGTACATCAGTCTCACGTCTTAAATCTGAGCTGTTGGGAGAGGGGCCGGGAGGCTGGAGAGGGAGAATCACATCAGAAAACTTCTTTGACAAACTGACATCCAGAAAATAACAAAGTGCTGCCTCCCGGTTTTCCATTAGTCCCAACTACCTGAAAGGAGCTTTCTGCAGATGTATAATCATCGCAGTAGCACTTTCATTTCTGTCACAGAGGTCTAAATAAATGAATTGGCCATCTGCAATTAATTCACATTGTACAAATAGTTTGAAGACTGAGTCGTCTGTCTTCCGAACAGAGCGATCTATTTTTAGCTTCTCAAGCAAGCCTGTTTTGTGTTCTTTGTAGAGTCAGCGACATTCTTTCAATTTTTCAGCTTAATTAACACAAAAGAAATTGTAATCTGAGAAGGCAGCAGAAACAAGAGCCCCCTGAAAAGCATGAATTTGCAAGAAAGCAGAAGACGACAGCTTTGCAAAAGATAGATGGGAAAAAAAAAAAAAGAAAGAGAAAAAAGTTCAGAGTGCTTTGTGGTTTTTGGGCTGGACACTGTATAGGCTAAGTTGTACATAGTTTGTTGATTTACAGTGAATGCTCACAGGTTTTGCAATTAATTTTGGGTTCTTTATTCTGAAAATAATTAGGGCACAGGAAGAATGTTTTCAAGTGAGATAACAACTTAAAGAGAAAAATATTTTTGAATAAAGCAGATTTCTGTAGAATTTCTTACACAGGTCTGGCCTGGGTGTGAACCTTGGTATGTGTTCCCTGGATGGTTGAGGGAACACTGAATCCCCTCTGGATGGACTCTGTGTGCTCTCACTTGTAGATAAATCATTGTTCCAAGCTTAGATATATTCATATACATGCAATTTTTATTAGAATCTTCTCCTGACGAATGTAAAAATACCCCCTGCAACATGAGATGTATCCTGTACGACTTGAGTTAGAAAATTTGTAGTGATTGTTAGAGAGAAAGAAGGCACAGCTCACTGCTCACAGGGATTTGAGTTAAAATGTTAGTGCTAAGTAAAAAAAAAAAAAAGGAATGAAAAGGAAAAACTCAGAACACCAACTGCAATCAGTGAATGTTCAGCAGTGCTTTGAAGTAAGGAGATTTCTGTGCCTGCTGGCAAGTGCTTTTTTGTTTCAATGTAATACCTGTAATATAAATATACAGCATTAGCAATTTGTGCTAATTTTAATTTGCTGCGCACTACTATTATTCATGCATAGCATGTGAGCTTCCCAAGTACATATCTTTCTAATGGTCCATTTGTGGGTGCTTGTCTGAAATAGGCAAACAAAAGGAGGAACAATCCTAAACACTCAGCCTCCTCTTTCTGAATCCAGGAGAAGAGCTTGAAAGGCTGAAATACAACTCCAAAAATCTGGTGTGTGCTGCAGCATAGAGAGCAGGGACACGAATTCCTTCATCAGCCGGTGCATCCGTAGCCTTGTGCTCCAGAGTCACGTGTGCCCTGTTTTAAAGTAAAATGTTGTGTATTTTATTTAGAATTATCTAAAAACACACCAAAGTTCCCAGTGGGACCCTGCTGTTGTAGGTGTGGCAAATAAAGTCACCTCAGGGGTTCAGCTGGATGCCCTTGTGGAGATGTACCTGCATCTGTACCTTCTGAAATCTGCTCTCCATGTGCTTTTGGAAACTATTCCCCAGACATCCTGAATATCAACTTTTTATCTGGTTCCTTCCCAAAACTGTGTCTGAAGAAGTTGTATCACACATCACAGAAAGAAAAAAAAAAGAGTGCAGAAAAACGGTTTGTTTAATAAGCTGAACTTAGTTCCCAGAACTTTAAGTACCTTTGAGTGTATTGAGTTAAAGCAGAAGCCATGACTGGCTTCTGATTAAAATATGATTAATTCTTCAGTTGTTGCAGAACTGGGCTCCTGCAGGATGCCACCAACCTCTCTAGCCCTGACCAGTTCTGCAATACCCAAGCCTTTCCTCCCAAATTAAGTGCTGGGGGAGATTCCTTTCGCTGCTGAGGGTTTGGATGACTGGATCCTTGTTTTTCCTTTACTGCAGAAACCTGCTCTATTTCCCCTCTGTAAATGAAAAGTGCTGTTAGTGGGGAGGAGGAAGAACATCCATGTTCTTGCTTAGAAACAATAAGAGCGTTATTGAGCTGTTGCAAAGCCCCTGTGGAGGATTAAGGAGGTGTGTGACTGGTAGTAATGCTGAAAATAAATGGGGACAGTGAGCAGTGGTGGGACATTGGTTTGGCTCACCTGCAAACTTAGAAAACCCAAATAAAGTAACTTGTGTCATTAAAAGCTGCCTCGCTCACTGTCACTGATCTTCCCAGTGCCAGACTGATACACAACCCTAACTACAGGTCCTACAAAAGCCACTTACCAATGCTGAAAGTTGGTGATGAATATTAAACACTATGAAAAAAATCAGTTTGCATCCCTTTGCATGAATTTGCGCTGTGAATTTTTCCCACATAAAGCTAAAGGAAGTGGAGGGAACTGTCAGTATCATCTTTTTCAGTGTTTGTAACAGGCACATCTAATCAATGATCTGGGGTTTAATTATTATTTGAGTTTCAGTTGTAGGAGTTTTCCATTCTGAGCAATATGCAGACATGCCTTTTGTGTTTTAGTGCTAAATGCACACATACTAAGGTGTTTGAAAGGCTTCACTACTCCTTATTGTTTTTCTTTTGAGGATTTGTGGGTATTCATTCAATTTCAATACATTAAAAACAGTAAGATAGGTTTCTGTGATCTTTGTACCTTTAAAGCTGAATTTTTGGATCTTTGGTGAAGGAAAAGTAAACTTATCTTTTAAAGTATATTAAATACTGTAATGAAACAGGAAGTATGTCCTAAAGTATGTTTGTTTTAAGCGCTGTAAGAAAATCTATTTAAGGATCCTTCTGTAAGGATGTAAATTCTGAAATACCTATTTAGTGTAACAGTTGTAAAATATGTGAGGTAGTCAATCATACCTTTGGCTTTTATACCCAGCCAGGTTACTTGCCAACATAAACAAAGACTTGAAGGCTTATTTTTTAGAAGTTTCAGACAGAATCCAGTGAACCTTTCACTTAATTCATAATACCCTAAATATTAATTATTTCTAAAAATAGTCAACCAAGACTGTAATTTCTAAAAACGGCATGAAGGTATCTTCCACTCCATCAATTTTATTCATGTATGATCCTCAAAGAAATAAAATATTTCCTTTTAAAAAAAAACAAACCTCAAGACACAATCTGTTGATCATTTCTTTAGAAGGCCTGCACCCAGTGTGTTTTCTGTTGAGTCATAAGTTATGTCTGTAGACCACTGCATTGTTAAATAACAGTAAATATTCTTTGCTGCTGAATCACCCGTGGGAAGGACAGAGCACCCGGGCTGCGGGCACTGAAGCAGAGGGACAGAGTGCTCCATGTTGTTAAAGTTTTGAGGGAATTCTTTAGATAATTGGCTGTCCACAGTCCTTCTCCATACTCTTAGCCCTGACAACAGCCTCTTCAAGGGAATGAAGAGGAGTTTGTGCTGACCTGGCTGCGATCAGCTGGGAACTAACCTTGCTGGAGGAGTTCTGCACCAGGCTCCTTGCAGCCGCTGCCGCTCCGGTAGCGGTGTCAAGGACCGTGTGACACGAACATTGCAACCAGCCTTGAGAAACTGCCTGGCCCTCTTCCCACGAGGAATGCCCAGGAACCAAAGCTCCATAGTGTTATCCCATCCATTTGTGTGCTTTACTCCCCACTCTTGGTCTTCCCCGCGCCCCTGAGGGGCAGGAGGCTCTTAGCTCCTTGCAAGCCACACAAGATGTCCGTGGAGAATATAGGGAAGAGGTTTCCCTGCTTGGCATTTTTTGGGTTTCATACGTGTCACAACGTGAGTTTTCACATTACAGTCGTTCCTTCTGCCGAGGAGGACTCTTGATTCCTCACCACCTCTTGCGGTGCTGCTGCAGAGCCCAGCAGGCAGCAGAGGGAGCACAACAGTCCCTTTTCCAGTGCCATGGGATCGCAGCGCTAATTGTGTGTCAAACAGCAACGAGAAATGGATGAAAGAAAGAGTGAAAGACATCTTGGTTAGCAGCATACTGGAAGTAGATGAAAGTGCTGGAGGGAACAGGGCAAATGTCTGATTATTACGGAATGAGGAGCTAAACATGGCATCTTAGTATGGCACATGGCAAGAGGCCAGAACTGTTAGTTCATAGATCTTAAACTGCTTCCAATATTTGGTGTTGAGCAGGATTAAAAACCAGGAGGGGAGGGTTTTTTTGGGTTCTGGTTTCGACACTGATGGAATCTCCTAAAGAGCAATTTTAGTGCCGTGGCATCCAACCCCAGATTCTCATCTTGTGAGACCTTAGGATCCAAGCCACAAATCTCTACAGAATAATGTGAGTGTAGCTACAAAATGTAGTTAGGAGATCGTGGCTCTCTGGGAACAAAATGTATCATTAACAACTGATATTCATATCAAGAAGAGTGAGAATTTAGCTTTTGCTCCTGATTTAAAACGTGCAGCATCTCCAAGGTATCATTTTCTCATGCTCTGCATTAGGCATGTTTATTCAGTACCAGAGCTAGAAGAAGTTTCTAAAATATAAGTTTTCTTAGGAATCAACTGCATTAATGACTTTGTTATATCTGAAGATATAAATGAAAGTGACATTTATGTAACAGATTTTCCAGTCTAAAAGCCAAAGTCTGCTGGCTAAAAACACTCAGAAGGCTTTACCATGAAAAATTATAACAATCAGAGGTTAGATGAAATTTAGAGAAAATGTAGGGTGAGATGGGCAAATCTACTGCTTTTTCATTGTGTTTTTCGAAGTGGAATGACTTGAGCTGAAGTTAACTTTTTACTACTTAAGAAGATTAGGTGTTTTGTAGAAAAATAATTCAAACTCCTTATTTTTAAAGCTTGTTTAATAAGAAAACTTCAAAGAAGTTTGTTTTAGAGTAGAATTTGAGTAATGCAGGTAAGGTAGTTAAAAATTCCCTCACTGAAATGTAGTTTGAAAAATAAAATTTCATGGCACCTATACAAGTATTTCTATAGATCCTTATCTGTAAGAGCAGCAGCATATTTCTTTTTTTAATTAAAGATCATTATAATTGCTAATGTATGATTGTTTGGGGGCATATGTGAGTCAAACTGTGGTTTTGAGAACACAGTTTTTGAGAACACCTTCCCCAAGTCCTTTGCCCTTTGCTGTAACATCTGTGCTGAATTAAAATACAGGTTTAATGTTGGAGATGCCCTATGTCCTTGCCAGGGAGAGGAGCACCTCCAAGAGGACAAATGAGAAAGCTGGGATTCATCCAGAACAACCAGAGAAAAGAATCCTGTAAGATGTGATCATTTTGCAGAGAAACTGATCAGCAGTTCTGAAAGGAGCAAAAAAAACCCCAAACCTTTGAAGCCAAAGCAAAGAGGCAGAAGAGGGGTTCCAATCATTTAGTGAATAGGCGCTTTCTCACAAAGAGGTAAAACTTTCTAGACAGAGAGAAGGCAGAATCATTGTTGCTAGGAAAGGCATAATCAGGCTAAGAGATTAATTCGAGCCTGTTTGGCTTTTTCCGTGTATTTTTTTGCCATGCTTATGCATTTTTTGAGCTTTATGATTGTTTTGGAGGGGCAAAGTTGTATATTTTTGAAGACTTTGGACTCTGTGTTTAAGAGGTTCCTTTACTAAGCCTATATTGCTTTCTTATCAGCCCTTTAAGGACACTGTTGGAAAACCAGAGTTTCTCACAGGTAGTAAACCTTACTGAAATGTACTGAAAAACCTGTCTCCAGAAAATTGTTCTCCAGGTGTTGATGTGCCCAGATAGCGGCTTTCCATCATGGAGTGCTCTTCAGCTCGGGTCTTCAAAGGTGGTGATTCATTCTGTGATGTATATCTGTCTAGACATGAGAACTTGATGCAATAAAAAGGTTTCTTGGGTATTAAGAGACTGTAACAATTACATAATTGTTGTTAGGGTAGGAGGTCTCAAGCCATGGTAGGTTATTTCTGTCATGTTTTGTCCCACCTTTTCTTTATGCAGATCAGTTTGGAGTATTTGCCAGTGAACCTCTGTCCTTCTGCCACCTCTCACCTGGTCATTGCAGACTTCATATTGATGCTTCCATAAAGAGACCTGCTTGAGTACACTCTTTGGGGCAGTGAGATCCTACAGTCCATTTTTTAGCTGGTGGAAGCACTGCTTCAGCACTTCACATTCTTAATTCCATGATATAAACTCAGTTTCAACTCTCTGGTAACAGGAAATCTTTTATTCATCCTTGGGCAAGGAATTCCTTAGCCTTTCTAACTTTACTCTTGAGCAGTTGTAAGCATACAGACACCACTGAAAAAGAGCATTCTTGCAAGTTGCTACTGCACAGTTTGATCTTGTGGCTGGTGTGTCTTGGATTGGATCGCTGTCCCTCCACCCAGCAGCTCTTTCTGCCTTCCCTCCAGTGCAGCCCACACTGACCCATAGAGAGTAAATTTTTTCTAGTCTGCTTTCTTTCCTCCAAGCCAGCTTTTAGGGTGGAGAAGAATTAATTCTTTTTATTTCTATGCTGAAAGATGGTCGGTGCTGGTCATGGTGGTTCTTTCTGCTTCGGGCCGTTGTCGCTCAGCTGGGTACAGAGTGCTTTGATCCACCATGGAGGGTATGATACCAAATAAATGTAAACAAACCTTATAGCCAAAATTATGTTTGCAAAATAAAATGTGGTTATCATTTTCATGGAGAACTATTTTTGGTGTGTCATGATTGCCTTGGTCCCTTTTGCCTGCCAGAATTGTGAATTTATAAACTCCCTCACTGGTCTTCTCACTCGAGGGAAGGAAAACCAGGAAACTCAAACTCCATTTTTCTTTCAAATGAATATTGATGGCAAATGTTAGGAGGTACTTGCTCAGCTTTGTAACAATATACACGTCCATTTATGAGATGGTCCAGACAGAACAGAGGATTAGGAATAGAGAATTTAAGACTGAATTTGAAAAGGCAGCACAGGAACTTCAGCTCCCAAAATATCCTCTGAAAGTTTTGCTTTATTTCACACTGTCGGCCAGGATTCTCCTTACAGCACCACAATATTCATAATAAAGAAATAAATTAAATCCACCCCTTCCTGTATGGCTCACAACACACAGCACTGTGCATGCTCAGCACATGTGTAGCTTTGATAAAGAGACATTATCAAGCCTGAAATCATTTTAAATAAAACAAATAATGTGGCTGCCCAGCACTTCCTCTGGAAGTATTTCCTTGGACAAATCTTCCTTAACTCTCACATGCATGGAGTTAGTATATATATCCTTCAGTAACACCAATTCATAGAAAGACTGTTTCAGACTCACTGTACAGCTGTGTATTTTATATATAGGGTGTGAAGTGCAGCCCTGCAGGAGGATCCTGCCTTCAGGGACTGCCAGGGCTGGAGGGGATCCAGCATCATCCAGGTGCCCCATGGCAGGAATCCCCTGGCTCTCACCCCAGCCCTGGCGCTGAGGGCAGGGTGGGTTACCAGCCACTCTTGTGTTTTATGGGGCCACAGAGGTGGTGGCAGCAGGCTCAAAGCCATCAAATCCCCTGCTCCTTGCCGCATCCTTGGTTCCCTGGGTGTTCCATGGGCTTTCCATCAAACATGGGAATGCTGGCATGGCTTGGATCCCACTGAGCAGAGGGGGGGGGGGGGGGCTCACCTCGCTGTGTGTAGTGGGGGATTTGGGGGAGCTCGTTCTCTGGGGATGACACCCAGAACAAGTCCAGGCCCGGGCTGGAGGGAGCTCCTGGCCCCAGAGCTCCGGGGGCTCGGCCGTGCTCGTTCTCTGTTTGCACAGCGGAGACGGAGCTGTAAAAAGCTGATTGCTTCAGAAGGGAACAGGTCACAGTTAGACAAGGGAGCAATGGAAAAACAAATTCGTTATTGTAACACCAGAGAGCATAAAGCAAACTGGGAGTGACCTGAGGAAGAACACGGCACTGGGTTCTGTCCTGGTGGGTGCTTCAAGAAAGATTGTGAAGTGTGCAGGCTTGTGCTTTTTTTTTTTTTTTTCCGTTTTCAAAATAAAAACTATCTTTGTCTGGTACTTTGAATGTAGCAAGCATGCTGGTTCTAGCTTTCCCTGGTTTTGCTGGAGGGCCTGTGGGAGAAGGACTTGACAGAGTACTAGCAGCTTTCTCACCATTTTCATTTAAGGAAAACAGCATTAAGATTTTGAATAGAGCCTATTTTTTTTTTCATGAAATGTTGCTGAAAAGGTCTGAGTTTAAGAGGTGTTAAGAAAAGGAAGACAGACTAGTAAAAAAACTTGCTTCCTTTGAATGATTATTTGATGATGAAACATGTAGCAGAAGGGCTTAAAGGTCACCAGTGAGACCAGGGCCCCTTGGTTCTCAGTGCTGTGCAGACATGTCGGAAGCAAACAGCTCTCAACCTGTGAGAGAGAGGCAGATAAAAGATTGCTGGACAAAGAGGCACAAAAAAGGGAAGTGGCTTGTCCAAGGTCACCCACGTATTGGTGGCTGTGCTGGACTGAACCATCTGCAGTAGATCAGGTCTCCTGGATCCTGTTCCCCTGTTTGATCCTCATGCTCATCTTGTCTCCATTCACAGTTTGTGAGTGTTCAGACAGGCCTGATCATCCTCCAGCTGGGTCCACAGGAGGGGAAAATCCTTCACCTCTGCTGGTTTTAATGTGGCAGAGGCAAAATCCAGTGCTGGACAACAGGTTCTGACCCATCTCCTGCCTGCTTCCCACAGCCCTGGCCATAGATGTCTTTCCTTGCTTTGCCTGAGATAGAGCAACAAGGGAAACCTTTCATTGTGCACCTAAAGCCTTCGAGACAATCAGTTGGTTAATATACATTTCTAAAATCTAACAGACATAAAAAAACCCCAAACCACCAGAAAGACTTTTTCATTGCAAAAAGGGTCTAAATTCTGCAACTGCCCTAGGGCGTGTGGGGCACTCTAATTTAACATCAAGGCACTTAAGACGTAATGATGCTGTTCGTTTGCCAGACAGAGAGATTCTTCCAGGAAAAACAGGGTACAAAAGACCCCTATTCTATAACTGTGTCAGTATGAAATCTTAGGACCTAGACTTTTTTCATCTAAAGAAAAAGATGGGAGAAAATACCTTTTTCAAAAGGAATACTTTCAGGCCTTTAGCAATGCCAAGACAGAGTAGCAAAATCACAGTCCTGTTTTCCTTGCAGATCGTCTCTAATAGCTCCTGGTATTGAGAGTATTGTGGTTTGCTAGCACTAAAATGTAAAGTTATTTTGAGCATGAAAGCCTGGACGTCATCCTATTTAAAAAATTTTAAAGAAGGAGAGGAATGTTTATAGCACATTAAAACCTGTGTGACAACTTAGCAAGAACTATTTTAACAATCCTCTTATTCCCTTTCCTGTTATGCACCATAAAATGAGAATGCAGTGTCAGTAATAAATTATATTGGTATGGAGGGACGGCTCACCGTGCTCCCAGAGTCAGGTTGGGTCAGGCTGAGCCCCAGCTGCCACCCTGCTCCAGTGGGAACTGTGGCTGGTGCTGGGGAGGTGAAGGCAGGAGCCTCCTCTCCTCTGCTGACCCCTGAGCAGGAGAAAAGCTTGGGAGTTTCGTGCTTCTTTGCAGGAATTAACTATAACAAGTATTTAGAAAACAGCCTCTGCCACAACTGCCTCCCTGGGCTTCGTGACCCAAACGTAACAAGGATTAAAGCAGAATATTTATACAAAAAAGTTCGCAGTCAGGGGTAGATCTGACAGGCAGTGAATGTTGACAAATACTGAAACTAAATATGAGAAAAGACTTGTTCCAATTTTTTTTTTTAATCAGCATTCCATATGTATTATGTGGAGAGCTAGGATGTGCTGCTACTTCTGTTTCATAAGAGGGTTTTTTTCTTTTTTAATAAAGTGCAGTGCAGAATGCATGAGAAGTGAGAAGGAATATCAAAAAGAAGAGCTACATGAAAATAAGAAAAGCTACTAAGTGAAAAGCTCTTACTCAGTGTGTTATTTCCATAAATCCATGAGTTCCTTAAAGTCACTTTTTAATGTATCTGAGGGAAAGCCTCAAAGTGAAAGGAGGGAGGCAAGGGGTTTTTTTCCGTTTGGTTTAAAGGAAGATCTTGGTTAATTCTATCAGTAGACTTTGGGCTTGATTTATTTAAAAACAAAACAAAAATCCCTCTCAAGTTTAGAATTTCTGTATGGAAAAATTCTTCTTCTTTGCCAGGGAGGGAAGTATCTCCTTTTCATTCTGTTTGTTTTGGAGTATCTGTAGTTAAGTGTTTTGTGTTTGTTCTTTACTGAATACAGTAGTGGTGCATTAATTCCCCCCTGACAATGCTCGTTTCATTGCACTCACTCCTTCCCATCTGACAAACTTGTCCTTTCACGTGATGATCCTGCCTTGCCCTCCCGGGGTTTGATTGCTAATGGCTGCATTTCCTACCTTGTTTACCTCTGAATGCTTTTTAAAGTGATTTTTGTTCTGGCCCCCACAAAGGAAACAGATGACAAAAAAAGCCCCACATTGAATTCTTGCTCCAATTCCAATCTGTTTGCTTTGGTTTTCCTTTTTAGATTATTGTTTGGCTTTAATTTGTTTGTTTCTCCTTTAAATGGGCTTAAGATTACTCAAAGGTTCCTTGTTCAGCAGGTCAAAGGGTAATTTAGAGACTTTGAAACCGTCTCCCTTTTTATCACCACGTTTCGTTCTTCCCAGAGTCCAAAGGATTTTCAGGACGATAGCTCGATAGCTCGTGGAGGATGGCTCCATCTAAGGAAAACATGAGCAGCAGACCTGAGTCACTGCAAGAAGCCATGGCAATTTTTCTTAGATGAAAAACCCCCACTGATCTAAGTCTAAAACAGGATCTTAATTAATCTTTATCTATAACTAAAAGATTAAGTTTACTGGGGATTAAATATATTGAGGTTTATAGATTTGATACTCAACTGCCAGCCCAGATGCAGACCCTAAATTTAAATAACTTCAAGTCAAAGAAGTACCCATACACAAAAATATACAGTGTGTGCTATTAAAAAATGTGCTTTAATTGAAAGACTCAATCTGTTCCAGAGTTAATCTGCTTTTGAAAGAGGAAGGTCAGTTCCAACTTTGTAGGACAGCAAAATGAAGCATGGGGTAATGTAGGCTCCTTAACAAAAATCCAGGTGTTGCTGTAAGAACCATTTGCTTCATGTGTCCCCCAGGTTAACTGAGCTCTCTGTCCTTCCATGGAAAAGACTTGCTGAAAATATGCTATTTCCTACAAACAGAAACAAAGGAAATGGCACAATTAGATCAGCACTGTTGCTTTTACTTCTTGAGCTACAAATTTTGTCCTCTCTGCTGTGTCTCCTGAGCCGTGGTAGAACTGGAGTACAGGCTATTCCAGAGGCGAGGAAGGCTGACAACCTCCTCAGAGGCTGCAGTGCCATTTCAGTCCAGTTGCTAAGGGATGCTGGAGCGAGATGTCGTCTGTGTCTTCCCTTCCAAATGAGCACATTGGCTTGGTCACAACTCCACCCCCACAGTTCACAGCCAAAAGTTTAGGAGGTCACATTCACTGTGGACAGCTAGAGCCCCTGAGGAACTGCGCAACTATCCCATCTGAAAATGAGTTAACTATTTCTTCTTTATTGGAGGCACCCAAGTGCTCAGTGCCTTCAACTCACTAGCAAATGTGAATTATTTGCAATAGGCAATAAGGGTGTTTGTCACCTGGAGGCTTGGGAGGAAGCTGTGGGGTAAGATGGGCATCTGATCTGGGTCTCCTAATCAGCTGTAAATACAAAGAGTAACTCAAATGAATTCAGAGCCTGACTCTGGTCAATTTAGAATAAAATAGATGCAACATCAGAACTGTAAGCAGAAGGTTTTATCCATTTAGTTGAAAAGATAAAAGAACAGAACAGCATGAAATACATGTCTGAAAAGCCTTTTTTCAACAGGCTAAGAATCTACTCTGTTAAGGCAGTAGTTTGTCCAAAACCAAGCCTTGCATCTACATTTCCATCCAATGTTTGTGAATTTCACAGCAGTATTTATTTGGGTTTTACCTATACCAGTGTGAATATCCTCATGTACAAGGAAAATGCATTGAAATACATGTAACATGTCTGTCAGATATAAAGTAAATATATTAAAATAAGAAAAAGATAGGTTTTTTCTTGAGGTCCTCTGGAGTGATTATATCAGCTGGTATTACAAGTAAATCTTAAAAGGACAGAAGTTCCTGTGTATAGGGTGTGGGAAGCATAAAAGGTGAACTTTTCAACAAGTTTTCTCTCCTACTGCTATTGATAGTCTGCTTCTACTTTCAGGTTCAGATTTATTTACAGGATTAGGATATTGTTACAAATCCTTCTTTAGTTTTAGGCATCAGAGGGTAGATTTTGGGGCAAAAGCTGTGGAGGGAAAGTGGAGAAAATAATTGCAATAAAATTCAAAAATTTCAAAAAAGAAATTAACAAAATTAAGAGACATGATGATTTTCATTAGGATGTAATAGAAATTAGGTCAATAGGACTAAAAATCCTTTAACTAAAGCCATCAAGTGGCCTGAAATGGATTATAGATACAAGGAACTTTAATGCACCCTCATTTTCTCCCAAATATTCCACTGAAATATTATTGCTTTTAATTATCCGCCACCTCTTCTTGTGAGATCTTTTCTGGTTTGAGATATGAAAACAGCAGAATATTGTTTCACATTGCCAAACCCCCTGTTCTTTTTGTGAAATGCTTGCCCTGAGATGTGTGCTGATGCGTCAGAATCTTTGCATTTACTTTAGACTTAAAAATAAAAGACTTTAGACTGAAAAATAAAAAACAACAGCCTGTATTCTATCCAAAGTGTTATAGAAGGAATATCAGTGAATCTGAATTTAATCTGTAAGTGTGCAATACTTGCAATCTTCTGTGTGCAACCTTGTATTTCCCATTAATTTAATTAGTGCAGGATTGAGTCAGTAGCTATAAGTCCTTTTACAGCCATTTCCACATTCTTGTTACCTTACCTTTTTGGAAAACAATTTTCATTTAACATGCAGCAGTGTCCTTTAACACCCTATTTTCAAGCTTCAAATAGTTAAGACTTTTATCACAGAGGCACCATGCCCATACATATTTATCTTTGCATTATTTGTTCCTAAGGCTGCAGGTTCTTCAGAAGTGAGATTTAATTTTATGGTGAGTCAGGGGTCAGATTGTGCCTGCACTTACCCTTCTGATGGCAGCAGTCTCGTGAAACTCAAGTTCATGGATTTTTACAAGATGGAAGTTAATGGAACTAGTTCCAATAAGAAACACAATTTGTTCTAAAGACACATTAGCAGCATTATGTTATTTAAACAAATGAAGAAAGAGTGAGAACAGCTAATGTGTTGGTATGCTCACTCTTAAACGACGGGCTTCTCATCAGGACAGCACTAAATAAACTCCTGGCAGTTTACTGGGTTTGTGAAGTGCGGGTGGTGCCTGATGTCCTGAGTCCTGTCATATTTCAGAGAGAAAAAACAATCTGTAACTGCTGATAGGTTACACAATGTGGGAGTTTTCTTTTTGTTTCATGTAGCTTTTGACACTTTCACACTTTAGTAGCACTTGTAATACAAGGAGATAATTCTTAATTCTGTTGTAAGTAACTGGGAGCTTTGTGAATTAGCTGAGCGTGTTTTTGTTTTTCAGCTACCTCACACTTTGCTCAGCCTAAACACAGAGGCACAAGGTATCTGCAGCAGGAGGGTGCTGATTCCTGTGGGAGTTTAGCCTCCCAGAGCCTGTCTCAGTTTCTGGTTGGGAAGGGATGGGTGTGCACTGCTGGACAACAGCATTTACACAGCCATGACTCCCTTGTCCACGGATGCTTTGGCATATTTACCCATCCCATTTCCCTGTACAGACACCATTCACAGAGATTTCAGCCTTTTGTAAATCTCCAGCCATAACTTATATCTTGTTTGTGTATTCCTTCATGTTTGCAGCTTGAGATGGGCTCCCTTCCCCCCAGCTGGGACCCAGAGGGAAGCAAAGCCTGGAATCTCTTCATACCTGAAACCATAAAAAAAAAAAAAAAAAAAAAAGGTTTTCTAATTTTCAGTCCAAATTCTGCTTTTCTGAGTCCTTTATGTCTTGTAAACTCCACAGTTAAAATATATTTTAATATTGTGTATTACATGGAAACTATACAAACAAATAACCTATAAAAGATACAAAGAATTACTGCCATCTTTGCTTCAGATGAATCTGGGCATTGCTGAGCCAAATTTTTCTGTGACCTTTTAAAACTGCTCTTAGCCTAAAAGAACACCTAAACACCAGTAAGAGTCTCTCCTGTGACTCCAGAACTCTTAGGCTCTGTGGCATTTAAAAATAGTGACTGTGATGTTCCCTGTTTCTCCTGAGGTCCCCCCCTCTTTCAGCAAGGGCAGCTCAACAGATGTATTTGATGACATTAGCTGTGACCTCCTAGTTGTTTGCTCTATCCACATAATTATTTTACTGTGGGTGTTTCTAAATATAGTAACTGGATGATGTAAGAAGGTGTGTTCGTGAGAACAGTGTGGTAGATAATCGAATTTTGCAAATGAGGGTAAATAATATTTGTATAGTAAAGGACATTTCACTAACTCATATGTGGGGGTGTGTGCATAGAGAAAAACTACCTGTGTATAAAGAGCAAAGCGCCAGCCTTTTCCAGGTTTAACTGATAAGTTGTGTAATTTTTGCAATGAGGTTTTCAAAACATATTTTAGAGAAGAAAATGGAGCTAGACGAGGGGTAAAACCATATATTGAAGCAGGTGTGTACATCCAGGGGTACTCTGCTGCTGCAGAGAGCATCCCCTGGTACCTTGAGCCCCCAGTCCTGGCAGGGATGGATAGGTACAGGTAGGAATGGACCCCGGTGAATCGCGGGGTGCGAGCGAGCATCCACCCAAAAAAAACCAGACACAAACCATTCAGCACCATAACTTCCACATGAATTATCTTCGAGCGTAGCACAAGGCGTCGCGGGGCACGACTCCCTTATAATTTATCCCGAATCCTATTAGCTGCAAGGCCAGCTCCGGGCGCCTCCATGCCGCGGGGCGGGCGGTGCCGCGGGATGGAGGCACCGGGGAGGCTCCGGGGCGGCCGCGGGGCCCCCGAGCGGCGGCGGGGCCGGTTCGAAGAGGGCGCCGGCGGCGGCGCGGGGTGACGCGGGCATCATGTGAGCGGCCCCGCTCGCTCCCAGCGTGCAGTGTGGGCCCGCTCGCCCCACCCCGTGCTCCGCCGCCGCGGAGCCGCTCAATAGGGGAAGGGAAAAAAAAAAAAAAAAAAAAAAAAAAAGAA
>VZUI01040039.1:0-42488 GCA_013401135.1 Cettia cetti | reverse complement strand
GCCCGGCGGGGCGGGGAGGGGCCGGGGGCCGGAGCGCGCTCCCCGCGCGGGGCCGCGGCTCCGCGGGCGCGGCTGAGGAGGCACAGGCGCGGCAGCAGGAGCCGGCGGTGCTCGGGAGCCGCACGGGCCTGTAAAGTGCGGCCAGCGGGGTCGGCAGTGCAAGGACGCCGCGCTCCGTGTGCGCTGTGTGCCCGCGGCTGTGGGGCTGCGAGCTCCTCGGCAAGCAGGATTTCCATCTTCTTTTGTTAGAGGCTGGTCCGCAGTCTGTGCTGGCTGGCGTTGTTGCAGTGTGAAGGCACAGATTTGACTTCTTTTCCTTACTTTTTTCAATAAAAGAAAACGGGCTTTCACGTTCTTTCAATCCTGATGGGATTTTTCAGGGCCTACCCTTAGCAAAGCCACTCGAAAAAAAAAAAAAAAAATCATCCTAGAGGGATAAATTATTTGTTGAAAAAGGAACAGCCTTTATGCATTTTTTAGGATAGGAAAAAGATCCTCTACAGGAGACAGCATGGCGAGGTGCACACGTGCATCCTAAGCCTTTTTTGAGAGGACTTCTGTCTGAAATATAAATATTTCAGTCTAAAAGTTCATTCAGTAATGATGCTACTCTATTATTTCCTAGCAAAGTATTAATTCAATGTTGTTGCGAAGGTTGGGGGGGGGGGGGGAAAAGTAGATTCACTGCTTAAAACTGCACCATTTTGTGGGGAGAGTTTAAAAGTGCATTAACTTGCCCGTTAAGTTTTGGTTTCAAGGGTTGTAGTAACAATTTTGATACTAAAAGTACTGAGTTTGCCTCCCTGGTCTGTTTTAAGGGCTGAACTGAACTTTAGCACTTGTGCAACAGTTGCCCTTGGGCACCTCTAATAAAAAATACTTGGCCTGATGATAAAATGTAGCCAAGCCTTCTATCAAAAATAGGAGTGAGTTGTAACTAATAGAAATTCACCTTTGACAGAGCGAGGTAGAGCAAGGCAGTGAATGCTGAGAGCAGAGTTTTCTCACCAGTTTGTTGGCTAAAAAAAAAGCTTTGTGTATTCTGAATTACCATACACTGCTTCCTTATCCTGAACTTCAGATAATCACACTATCAGATCTGGAATGTGACTACATCAATGCTAGATCGTGCTGCTCCAAGCTCAATAAAGTAAATTGCTCTTCTTTACATTTGCCGTGGTTTGAAAAAAACACATCCTTCATCTGAGCATTGCAAATAACTGGGGTTATCACAATGGGTATCTGAGGAGCCTTAATTGGCGGTATTTTGCATGCTTGTCTTTTTTTGGATGCCCATCTTTCAGCAAATTCCATCAGAAAAGTACCATTTTAAATTAATCTGCCTAAGTCTTAGCATAAAATCAGTGTGGCCTTCCTCTGTGTCTGTTCATTTTGATTTAAAGGTATTTTTTCTTAATGTGAGAAAGAATGGTACAGGATCCTGTCAAGCCAAGAATGTGTAATTGCTGGGGGCTGACCCAGTTTAATGATGCCAGTTTTCATATTGATCAGCTTTCTTATTTGTTCCAAGCCTGGGGCTGTTTGTGCAGGTTTTAATTATCTGAATTCCTAAACCCACTGTTCTCTGCAGTGATTTCAGATGAGCTCTGTATACTTTCTCAGTTCTCTTTCTTGAATGCTTGTGTAGTATTGTTGTGTTCAGACTGTGCTGCTCTCTAGAAATATTTGTAATGCTTGGAAAAAGCATTTCTGTTACAATATCTCAGGGCTTGATTTCTGCTTACTTGTGTGGAATCTGCCTGAAGGTATTAATTTGTCCACACTGTGATGGAACCACGTCTCTGCTGTCAGTTTTTCAGATTTTATGTGGTTATAATCCAATTATAATCCCACATAGATGTCTTTTTCATAAAGGAATTTACATGTGTGCAGGTAACTCTTTCTTCTTTCCCCTCTTTGCAGTGGGTGGTGCCTGAGCTGATTGGCCATGCTGTTGTCACGGTTTTAATGCTTATTTCATTGCACTGGTTCATCTTTCTCCTTAACCTGCCAGTGGCCACATGGAATATATATAGGTAAGTGCTCAAGGATTTGTGGGGTTTCTTTTTAGCACTGTTACTACTTTAGCATTATATGTAGTACAAAGATGAATAATATGTCATGGTGAGTTGTTTCAGTTGTGTTCTTGAGCTGCTAACAGTCTTCACCAATCAAACTGACATAATTTCTTGTCATTAAAATGACAATAAACCCAACAGTGTAAATAAAGGACATGAAACTTCTGGCTTTTGCTTGCATTCTCGTAAGTGCCCAGGAATCTCCATTTATGGGCCATTCCCAAATTCATAGGAAATAACAGCAGATGAATTTGGATTATGAAATAGTACTGAAAACAGAGATAATAATGTTTTCATGCTGTTCCTGATAGTGCTATCAGCAGAAAAGTGCTTAGGTTGGCATAGCTGATGGTTGTAAAACCATGTGGTGGCTATGGTGTCGTCCCCTGCACCCTCCTTCATTTACTGACTTGTGCCTTCCCCTCATCTGTGTTGGTTTTGGCTCCCCATCCTTCAGGTTTTTATTTGGGAAGATTTGGGTTTGTATTTGGGAAGATTTGCAGCCTTTTCACCCTAGGACAGCTGATGGTGTTACTGCTCTTTGTACACTGGGCTGCCACTCTTGGGAATGGTTTAGTTACCAGTGAGGGTTTCCATGTGGCAACGCTGGGACTGTCAGTTCAAACCATGTTCTTTTTATCTGGTGTCATTTGGTGTGTGGAGAACTGACCCTTCACAGGTGTTTAGCTGATGGAAACTGGATGTGGATTTGTCACAAATTTTCTCCAGTCACTATACTGAGGGAGCCCAAATGCCCAAAGGTTAAATGTTCAGGTATGGAAAGCTGGCTGTAATTCTTGTTCTCCTGAACCTACCAGGGCTAACTGTTTGCAGGTAGAATTACACAAGAAGCTTCACAGCTCTCATTAAAATAAAGTTGAGGATCTCTGTACTGATAACCTGGTTGCTCTTGGGCAAAATAGCAGTGCTATTTAAATATTTATAAATATCACCCTTCTTTTCTACGGAACTGCCAGCAAATTATTTCAATTATTTCTAAGCTGAAGAAACATGAGACAGTATTACTTTATGTTTAATAAATAAATGTTGCCTAAATACACACACACACAGGTCATGGGTTGCCTGGTTTTGTATGCCCCTCCTTCTATGACCTATAGTGACCAATATTTGGTTTAGGATCTGCTGGCAAGTTTAAGGCTTGATGTTTCATTTAGGCAAGGCTGAGACACTAGAGACAGAATGCATTTTCTTTGAAGCTGTCAAAATTTTTTGTGCTGGTTACCACTTTGCTGCTTCATTTTGTGTACTTCTGTTAATTTTTAAAGTAGCTACTTGCTTTCCCTTCTAAAAGTGGTCAGAGGGAGTATTAAAGAGAAATTCTATTTCTACATGTCAGGCAGTAAGCTTTGATTGCTGTTTGTATTGACAGCTCTCATTTTATATATGTCTTATATAAATGAAGTAAATATTCTGAATATCCTAAAATTCAGGATTGTTCCCTTAATTTTAGATGTGCAGTGTAGGCAATTAGAAGTCAAAATGTTAGGCCTGTATTACTGATCCTCCCTTCTATCTGTGGACTGAGGAGTTTGTCCCATATTAACAGCCTGGACTGTCGCCTCTCTAGTGAAGGAGTTGGAGGCCTGCAAAGCAAGTGTGGGGTTTAGCATTTTCAGCTCATTAGGAACTGCAGTGATAGCACAAGGAGTAATGGGTTCAAAGTAAAAGAGGGGAAATTTAGGTTAGAAATACAGAAGAAAAATAATTCTGTTGAGATTGAAGAAGTCCCTGCTTTGCAGTGTAAGTGATAGAGGGAAAGGTAGGATAATCTCTTCCTCTTATTCACTCTTCTTTAGAACCTCCTTAATCCCAATGGCTACATGGCAGCTACAGGCAGTACTGGCTTAATTTAGTAATTCTCTCAAGGATTTCAGTGAGAGGAGAGAGGTTTTGTGCAGGAAGGCTATTGGAAACAAATCCTGGGAAGGACAAATTAGTCAAAAACAGCATCAAGAGACTTCCAAAGTTGCAACATGCTTATTGTAACATCCTATTGGCCCTTCTTGTTCAGCACACTCAGATGATATTTAACGGTTTTTTTGATGAATTTTTTAGTGTCTCCAGTGAGACAGTTGTCTTATATTCTCCTTGTTTTAAAACTCAAAGAGAAGCATTCAGCTTTTTTTTTCTTCATTGTTATATAGATCTCCTTGAGAGAATAGGTCCAAATAATGAGATTCTTGCCATGCCTTTAAGAAGATAAATCTAAAAGAGTAAAAAAAACCCCAGACTTTACAACTCGGTGAAAATTCCAATCAGAACTTCTACATCCCTTTAAAAACTGGGGAATGTAGAGGGAAGTGTCCTGTTGCTGCAGTAGCAGCTTCCACTGAATGGAAATCCTGGAGGCACTAATGTGTGTATTTATTAAAGCTGACAGTTTACTTTTTTTGCTGCAGAAGTTTTTTTGCTGTGTAAAGGATGACAGCTGGTTTGTGCTGGGTTTGTCAGCATCCAGCAGCATTGTATCCATGGCTCAGTTCCTTAGATCTAGAATACAGGCTGTCCTGCCTTGTGGGCCTCTTGGAAGAAATGCCTCACAGCTTACACAATGAAGTTGCATCATTTAAGTGTCACCATTTTAAAAAAAAGCAAAATTAGTGCATGCTGTCTTTATGGCACTCATATCCCAGACATGTAAGAAAATCATGCACTCTGTTTCTAGGATAAATTGGTACAGGAAACGTGTTCCTCCTTTCATTCCAATAAAATGTGTTGCATCCCCAGGAAATGGACAATAATTTGTGTTGTAACACTAAAAACAGAACAGCCATTCAAAACTTCAGATTTAGAAGAGAATTTCAAACTGGAATTATTTAACATGAACTATTTTTAATGGGACACAACTGTCTTGGGTATTAGTCAAATATGCTCCAGTGCTTTTCAGTGCTTCTGTGACAGACAATTACTGTGGACTGAACTTTTTCTTTCCCAATGTCACACTGCTGCTAGAAAACCTCCCTGTTGCTTGTTGCCTTTCCTTCCCCTCCTGTTATGGAAATGAATATTGTAAGAGGTGGGGAAGCGCTTTTTGGACTGCAAGTGGTGCCATTGGAGTAAATGAAGAAAACTGAACCAAGTTTTCTGTTCTGAGACCATGTTTCTGCCCCAGCTTTAAGACAAAGAGTTAAATCCCTGTGTAGAAAGAGTCTGATTCCAGGAAGGTAGAGCCTGTATATCATCATAGCCTGAGCTCAGCTGGAGTGAGAACTTCACGTGCTCCCATGCGCTCCCTCGAGAAATTCTTCTGACAAGAGAACATGCTGCTGGCTCAATTGTCACAGGACATCAGCATTTGGTTTGCTGGTTTTATGCTTCCTTGGCTTACATTCCACTTGGCTTCACTCAAGTTTTGTTCTCGTGTGGGTTCGGACAGCAGAACCTGACATCCCCATTTCTGCCCGACTCATCCTGTCGGCCTCAGTGTGCTGAGGCATCCCAGGATGGCTGTGACAAAGGCAGGAGGAACAGCACAGATCCTTTGCCTTGGCTTATGCCATCTCATTGTGACCACTGGAGTCTGTGATTTTCTGTTTGAGGATTTTTGCTAAATAAATTACTGATTCTTAGTTAAATTAGGTTCTTTTCCAGTCCCTTTCATCTAATTAATGCATCTTTCCACTGTGGGTAGGTGTTTTCCCCATGACAGCAACTAAATGTGAACAGCAATTAAAATGAACTGAATTGGCTATTACCTGGAATCTCTCTCCTTGACACAGGGGAAGCTGGGCTGATGTTTTTAGTACTTCTTGTTCTCTTATTATTTGTGGGTTGTAGTGGCAGAGTAGCTGCAATATCCAGAACTTCCCTACCTTGAATGGTGAAACAACTCTTCAGATGAAAGTCCCTTCTTGGCAAGCTTTCCCCCACCTCTTGCCCTGACACTCCCTAATGTTTCACTGATTACATTTTTGGATTTTCTTGTGTGGGTTTTTTTGTTTGGTGGGGGGGTTTTGTGTGTTTTGCTGTTGTTGTTTTGTGGTTTGTTTTGTTGGTTTTTGCTGTTGTTGATTTTTTTGTTTTTGTTTGGTTGGGTTTTTTTTTTTTATTCTTTAACTTCCAGGTACATTATGGTGCCAAGTGGAAACATGGGAGTATTTGATCCCACAGAGATCCATAACCGAGGCCAACTGAAATCACACATGAAAGAAGCCATGATTAAGCTGGGCTTTCATCTGCTCTGTTTCTTCATGTACCTTTACAGGTTAGTTTCAAAAATTGCTCCCAAGGAACAAAGGGATTGTCTGCCAGCTATTTTTATCTCCTCTATTCCACTGGTGTAATTGCTGGTATTCATGTCTTAGCTTCTTGCATCCTGCTAAGCCTCAGTAATATATTTTGACAGCTACCTCTGGGCTCATTATATGCCTTTATTCATTCTGATCAAACACTGGTTGGAAACTCAGGCTATTCCTTAATCTCAAAACCACAAGTACAACGTAAAGAGTTACATGCTTTCAGCACTGACAGTAAGTAGCCTGTTTAGCAAGGAAATGCTCTTGAGGCCCAACTTTATTTTACAAGTTCTGTTTTTAAAAAATGAAGTTGATCAGGCTGAGTTACAAATAGATGTGTTCTGTGATGAGGCCACTTACTCCAAGGTGGCAGAGCTGCTGTTCCTCTGCTGCAGTATTGCTCCTGCAGCCTTGTCTTCCTAAGCAAAGCACACAGCAGAGGTGCCTTGACTTTCTGTTTCACGTTCTCTCACTGCAGCTCTCCCATGAGAGCGAGAGCTGCTCCTGCTTGCACAAGCTTCAGTAATCCACTGGTATCATGTTCTCTGTTTTGTCACAGTATGATTCTGGCTTTGATAAATGATTGAGAAGTTGAAAGAGAACCATTAGCTGCCAAATTGAGTCATCACTCCAGTGACTGGTTGTGGAGCCACAGACACCTCCCGAACACACCTAGATCAGTGTCGTCATGCAGTATATTTTTCCTCTTTGAACAAGAAATATTTTTCTGTATTTTTAACATAAAATATTTTCAAAAGACATTGGATCTGTGTAGCAGTTGTTTTTGTTCCTTTACGAGTCAAACTGCTGGAGCTACTGTTTCTGTAAGATGAAATCCTTGCTTACAGAAGTGACCTCATAGGAATTAAATGGTGATAAGGGAAACTCATTTCAGTACCAGGAGCTGGTAATGATGGTAGTTCCAGAACACATTTAAGTGCAGCAATGATATCTGATTCTTGCTGAGAGGTATCAGGATGAGACTCTGGCTACCAAGCTGTCCTATCAGACCCTAATTTTGAAGGAGCACTTGGAACAGATTTCAAACTGGAACAGTAGCACAGCTTGCATCATCGTGTTAGCATTCTTTCCAGACAAAAGTCAATGGAATCAAAGTTGTATTTTCCCCCTTCAGCAACCTATATGAAGTCTTGTATTTGGATGGATTAAGATCCCTTTGGTGGACATGACAATTGTGTGTAAGAGTGCAGATAAACAAGAACCATGATTAATACTTGCTTTTTCCCTTCAACTCCTATTTTGTCATTGAAGTACATGATGGACATCCAGATAAAGATCATATTGCACTGGGGTGGAGTTGGTTACAGAGCAAAAGACTATCTACAGTTGCTACTCCCTGAACCTGCTGTTTGCATAGCCAGTGGGGTAAAACAAGAGTCTGTCTAGCTCAGGGAAATGGTCTGGTAACCCATCTCCCCACTTACTCCAATTCTGATGTGACTCTGCTTCAGTGACACCAGCAAGTTCTCTTTGTGCAGCTCTTGCATCGGTGATAAATGTAAAAACCTGAGTTTGTACTGTCTAATAACTGTCTAAGTTTTTTATATGTGCTTGCAAACAGGTCTCTTGGAACAAACACATCAATTAAAACACTTAAAAAATACACTTCTGTAATCATGTCCAAAAATTTATGAGCTTTTTCTTCTGAAGTATTTGGGTTTAAGTGTACAGCTGGAGTTAACAATTGTTTTCAGGGCCAGCCATGAAAAGGCAACACTGATACTTTATTGCTGTAGAGACCCTGTGTTCAGTGTTTGTTCTAGGAGAAGTTTGGCTTTAAATTTTTGATGGATGGAGTCCAAGTTCAGCTGTGTTAAAGATGAAAAACCGCTGAAAATAGCGCTCATTAAAAAAATAACTAAGGAAACAGCTACCCCAGCTAGATGCCATTGATTACCAGACAGGACAACATCTAGCTACATAAGTACCACCCTATAAAGCCAAAACTCAAACAGGAGGTAGGTCTGGAGAAAGGAGAGCAAATAAAACTTCAAAAGAGTAGAAAGTCAGTAATTTTTTAGCAGATTATGGTAGGCAATTAAATGATTTTATTTGTGTGTGAAAAAAAACCTACTACACATATTTTGGGTGTAAGAAGAAAGGGCCTAAGTCAGGTCCTTGCTGAACTACTGACAGCAGATACATTTCACTAAACGTGTTTCACACTGAGAAACACGAGCATTAACCTCATTTAATTTTAACTCCATTACTCAAACTAGGACCTTGATATCTTATTCTAAAAACATGATGAATAAGTTCCCTGTTCATTTATATGCAACAATGATTATAAGAGTTGTAAAAACCTCAGCAGTGGGTTTCAGAGACTACAATTCTGCTGAATAGTTACACTGGCAATGCTGAAGCCTTCTTACTGTATGGGGTCAGTGCCTGCTTTAACAGAGATCTTCAGAGGTCAGTGTCAGCTACAGAAAAAAATGTATTTGTAGGAGCTAAAACAAGTTTATTAGCTAGAAATAGGGATACTGCAGTTACATCACTCCTGGAAGACCCACAGAGCACAGAAATTTTTACAGTGGTAAAAATAAAAAAACCTCCCTATTTTCCAGCAGAGAATAGGTTAATTAAACCCAAGCCTATCATGCAGAATTCAAGGCAAGTAGGAACTTGAGACTGATTTTTTTAAAAAAATTCATCTGACTATCATTATAAATTGGTGAGAGGTCAAATACAGATTCCTTCCTATTCACTCAGACTATTTCCCTTTGGACATGACAGCAGATGAAGCACAGGCTTTTTGGCTGGGTTTGTTAGTAACTTCCTTCATGGCTGAAGTGGGTTTGCAAAACCCAAGAACCCTCCTGCAAATACCAAGTATCCAGGTATAACTTTGTGAGGAACCTTTAGTTGTAATTGATAAAAAACTCCTTATCAGTGAAAATAAATAAAAGTCCTGCAGGGATTCCAACTTTTAACTGGTATTACTGAGCCCTTTTCCTCACCCACAACCTATAGCCAGGCCAGACTGCAAAGTCCTGCATCAGTTTCCAGAGAGATTACATAATAGTTAGGCATTCTGCATTTGGGGGTTTGTTAAAATGTATAGAATTATGTGTTTACCCATAATTAATCATTTGTTACAGACTGTTGGTTATTGAGCCTGTTCTTTAAGGAATATATTTGCCTCCTCAATCTAGTAAATCACTGGTTTGGTTTCCTAAAGTGGTTCTGTATTATTGAACATGGTGAATCAGTGGTCTGAGCAGTAGTCCTAAAAACAATTCTACGTGCAGGGTAACAATCAGCCAGAAACCCTGATGAGCCCAAAAAGGAAAATCTTTATCTGTTCAGGATTGTCAGAGCTTTATTCTAATTCTTTCTTCTCCCAAGAAGCTCTCTAGGATTTTGTACAAGTGCCCAAAGATCATTTATGCCTTTAAGTAGAGGGTATGATGGACATTGGGGGTAGCAGTAGGAAAATCTGGGCTATCTCTTATGAACCACCATCAGTACATCCACTACCTCAGCTTTGGCAGAAACAGGCATGGTTACCCTTCAGAGCATTACAGGTCTTTCAAAGTGAGGACACAACTGGCACTGCCATCCTTCTGGGATGAGCTGACAGCCCTGGCACGTGCGAGGCAGGCAGGGAGGGACCAGGCAGCACGGAGAGCACGGGACAAGGTGTAAGGAAGGGCTCTCCTCAGGCAGAGTTTGGATTTAAGCTAATTAAGAAATGCACATCTACTCTCAAGTTCCTTGTGGAATTTCTTTGAAATAACCTGAATGAGTTAAAAAAAAACTGAACAAAAAAACCTCAAAAACACATTAGAAAAAAATAAAAAACAAACCCAAATCCCAAACCCACAGGACTGAGATTTTACAAATGCTGAAAAGCCAGAGGCATGTAGAATTCATATAACTGTTTCTCTTGCACTCTTCTGACCCAGTAAAGGCAGACATGACAGCAGATGAAGCACAGGCTGTTTGGCTGGGTTTGTTAGTAACTTCCTTCGTGGCTGAAGTGGGTTTGAACCCAAGAACCCTCCTGCAAATACCAGCAGCCAAGGGAAGTGGCACAAAGGAGGACATGCAGGGGAATCAGGCATATCCCTTTTCTGGGCAGCTCCATTTAAGCCATAATTATCTATATACTGCCTAAACTGTAAGGGACAGAACAGAGTTAATACAAAGGTGCTGCTAAAGGGAGTGAAGACTTCTAATCAATACAGAAGTTAGAATTCAAAAATTGTATGTACATCAGCAAAAGGTTAGACTTTGGAAAATCTACAGGGAGTGGAAATTCAGGCACAACTTTTTAACACAACACAAGCTAGACCTGACTAAAAATGCAGGACAAAGATGAGGTTCTGGTTCAAGGCACAGGGAGCAGGGACAAGAACGTGGGGTCAGTTGGAGGGAAGACAAAGGCAGGAGATCAAAGTATTTCAGGAGCACCTTCTTACTATGAAGTATCAAAAAACCACATAAAACTCACAGATCACCTACAGCAACCAGAGTCTGGTATTTAAGCAAGCTGCAGCATTAAGGAATGATGGATTTCACAGAGCCTCAAGGGAGCAGTTGTTGAGCAAGTGAGATAAGCACAGCCTGGGACACGGGCAAGTTGAATGCTAAAGTACAGCACAAACACAAGGGTGAGGTGGATTAGAGCCAGACAGCAGAGCCTGAGCACAGCACTGAGCCACTCAGCTGCAGCTACACTGCCACAAATTAATTTTCCTAGCGAGGAAGTGAAATACTATGGAAGAAATTTATAATTAATGATCAAGAAAGTAACATCCAAGTCAGTCATATAAGTGAAGTTAGGGAAACTAAGAACTATTCATTCCAGTTATTTATTGTTTATTGAATTGAAAGAAAGGGAATACAAACATTTCTGTTAAGTGCTGTGCACCAACATGGAAAAAGTGTATTTTCTTTTAAAAATCCTAATAAAAACAAATCAGAAGTTAATGTAGTTCCAATTGAACAATTTTTAAAGATATGTTTAAAATACTACACATTTATAAAATAAAAAAGTTAAAAGGGTGTTCTGTAAATAATTAGTAAAACAAGTGAAAATAAATACGAGACCCAAAGTTCTTATGTTTTTAATGTAATATAGCAAAGAAATTTTTAACTACTCAATAATATCTGAGGAGAGTAACAAAAATCCAGAAAGTTTAAGAACGCAATCCTTTGAAACATTTAATATCAGTCCATAGCAAATAGTCATTACATACCAAAAGCTCTAAGTGTTAACTAGTTCCACCACAACTCCATATAAATCTTGACAATTTAGAAATCTTGAGATCAACAATAAAGTTCTTTTCTTGATCTCTACAGCTTGGTTTGTAAGTACATACATGCTTTGAGGATCCATTTTGTCCCATATGTTTTCAAGGAGCCAATAACTTTTTCCATCTGTGCCTAAAAATGTTAAGTTTCAAATCTAGCACATATACCCTAAGAATGTAAAATGTTTATGAAAAAAGATGGGGCACAATGAATTTCAAATTTATAAAAATATACTGATATTAACCAAAACCTTCTGGTCAAAGGACACTTCACATACACACGACTTAAAGTATGCAATAAAACATGACAAGTACCTAGAACATTTGGTTCTCTGTCTGTTCGTGGAACACATGCACACGCACACTCATACCAGATGGGAGGAACACTCTCACAGGTGTTTTACTGAATCCAGATTATCTGGATGAATAGACAGAAAACTTGGCTACAGTTTATTTCAACTAGAGGCAGCTACTGCAGCAGTAGTTCAACACTGCACACTTCAATTAAGTCCACCCTGTTTAAAAAAAGTGTCATAGTTAATGATTTTGCTTTCTAGACATCGTTTAAAGTAGCAGTTTTCAAAAATCAAGTATGGCAGCTGAAAATGGACTCAAGCCAATGTGGAAAAGACAGGAGGAGGGCAAAAGGAGGATTAGCCATTTATGGGATGGGGGTTTCTCTTAACAGTCATCTCAAAAAGAAATCAGATACAAGTGTATTTTGTAGCTAAAAATATGGACAAACTATTGAAAGTGCATTTTTCCTCCTCCCCCTTGGGTTACAGTAGTTGGTTGGTCAGCAAATCCTGCTTTTTATATCCATTCTTTTTTCTCTACCTCCCTCCCCATTTGGATCTACAACATATCCCCTCGAGCTACAGCTAATTGTATGAGTCCTGGCTTCCTTAGAAGGAAGCCTTTACAAGAGATTTTGGGTGGGAGTATCACTTAGCAGTGTAAAAATACACAACTAGACACCAACTCCCAACAGCAGACAGTTTTATTAAACATTACCTGGTTGAAGCCAAGTTGAGAAGTAACTGGCAAGATCTGGGCAGATTTCTAGCTTGCATCTTTGCTCCAATCATAAAGAGAAGTTAACTTTAAAGTTGGAGAACTTTAGAAAAGACAGAGGGAATTTAAAAACAAAGGTGTAATTTCCCCCACTTCCCTCCCCTCCAAAACATGAACAGAGCTACCATTTTTCCCTTTTTGTGTTCCATTGTGCCTTGAAAATTACTTACCTGAACAGCTAAAGAACATTCGGGTAATAAAATGTTTCAGCCTTTTTTTTTTTAGATCTGCCTTGATAATAACCTGGGGCTACTATGAATATTTGAAGCCAACAGGTGACCAGAGAAAGTTACAGAATAAGTGCACACTTACAGTATTTTCCTCTCTAAAACCATGGGGCTGTGTACTTGTTCCAGCCTTACACTCCAGCCTATGAACATTTTTAAGCACATGGAAATCAATGTATTGCAAATAAGCAAACTGATTTGGGTTTTCCCCTCCGACCCCACCCCAGTCTCATTTCATTGTCTGTGCACAAAAAGTATTGGTACTTTTCAATCCACACAGTGTGAATATGCAATGTGTTGGAAATAGTTTAGGTTGCTCTTTCATCTCCAAGCTGGGATGGTACTCATTCCTACATCTCTAATGGCAGCTGCTGTGGGACTGAGTAGTGTGGCAAAATGAAGATTAATCTCACCTTTCTGTCCTGCCTGCTTATGGCCCACGAGATGCAAACATGCTGTCACTGAGACACTCTGGAAGCAGTGCCACCTGCTTGGAGCCTGCCTTTACATGGCATGGCTGCACCAGGACACTAAGGGAGAGAGATCCCACACACGCTTCTGCCTAACTCAGCTTCTAAATACCTCAAGTGTCCTTCAGAGGGACAAACCAAGTCCAGAAGAGAGGGGCAGTGTTTTGGCAGAGGTCCTACGTTTAAATTCCTAATTGCACTGCTGTGGAAAGCAGGCATCAGCCCATCCCCCATCCCCCAGCTGTACCAAGGAAGGAGTCTCACTCTGGTTAGTCATGGGCACCACATTAGAAATGCCTGAAGTGCATACCAGACTTTAAATCTACACTTGAGATTTGATCCAGCCTTCACCACCTGCCTAAAGTTCCCACTTTATTTCCATGAGTACACAGTGCCAGACCACTCATTGCATGAGACATGAAGACACATCAAAACCATTATTCTCCTTACTCTCCCTAAACAATGTTTGGTTTGAAAAATCTAAGTTCCATAGTAAGATAATACTAGAGTAACTTCCAAAGATTCACATGCTGGCATTGCTTATGGATTATACCATGTTTTGAATGTGTAAAACACTTTTACAATTTAGGTAATTAGTTTCTCCTTAAACCCCAAGGTTTAGCTTACTCAGATTTGACCATGGGAAATTTTGTCTGTTTTCCTGCAACATTAAGGCCACAGGCCTGACTCATCTGACACTGTCTGAACTAGGAAGGGAAATAAAGAGCTTCCTCCAGAACTGATTAAAGGAAGAAGGAACTGATGTACAATTTTAAGTTTACACATGTATTCTCAGTGCTGTGAAATGGTAATTGCTATCAAAGCTGTCACCTTAGTTTTAAGGCTGAACATTAAGTTCCTACCTGGTTTTGGAAGTATTAGAAGACTCAAATGTCAGACTCAGGGCTGGTTTCAACCACAGCATCAGAATCTTAACTCATGCTTAAGTTTGCACACAAGGCAAGACAAACACACACCACCAGATGGCTGGAATCTAAAAGAAAAATAAATCTAACCTGCTGACCTGTTTTTCTGGGAAACACCACACTCCCATTCATCAAAGTGGCTACACCTCTCTTCCCAGGAATACCAGCAAACCTTCCCCCACCCTTCTTCCACACGTGACTAATAAGGACACTAAATCATTATCTCATGAAAGGATGAAGTCCACACTTCTGCTCACATGACTCCTGGTGGCACACCCTTCCCTGCTCCTTCTTTACTTTGCAGCAGTACCGACACTACCTTTCCACCCAAGGTGGCAAAAGGGAATCCAATGCCATCCCATAATGGATTTGTGTGTAGTGCAGAAGCATGGAGATGCCAGGCCATCTGTTTATGTCAAAAAGAATAAATATTTAAATTATAAATGCCTTTGTTTTTTCTTAACACGGGACATTAGTGGAACTACTAGATGTGTCAAGATGTTTACAACATCAGCTTGCAACAAGGTCTGGGAGAGGCATTTAAATCTCCAAACTTAGAAGTATATTCTCAACAACAAAATCTGTCCACCCTTGTTTATCAAATAAAGAAAAAATTTCCATCATAATACAAGTGTTTAATTATGATCTGTACGTAAATTACTTATACAAAGTGTTGACTTTGTGAAGAAAGGACTCTTTCAACACATTCTTCCCTCAAAGTGTAGTCTACCTTTTACACCAGCATTGTTGCATATATTCATGTAATTAAAAAAACCAGAAAGACCTCTTCTTGTTTCAACTGTTAAGACTGGTGGTGCAGTCTGAATGCTTTTTTTTCCTAACTAATACAGTTTATCTGTTTAGATGGACAGTGAATTCGTCCATCTGAAACAAGCTTTACTGCCTACATAAATCTCTTTCCAGCCACTGCTTTTGATTGGGTCTCAGGAAACTCCAGAAAAGCATCAGTGATACCGTGTTTCACGACACTTCTTGCATTTTTTTAATTCCAAATGTATACAAATGAAGTCATTTTAATCCTATAAATAATTTATTTTTAAAAAATTGTGCTGTTAACCCCTTTGCAGGGCAACGAGCTATGTGAAAAGTACAAAACTTTTTGTCAAATGTGATACTGAGAGTGCTTTTGACATAGTTCATTGGTTTATCCTCTCAATTGATAGATATACTGCGCAACGGGCAAGGCTAGAATCCATGAACCAAGCTGCAAAGATCTCAAGCTAAGTAAGGCGGAGAGAGACTTGAGAAACAAGAGAAGGAAATACTTTCCTATCCAATGTATACTCTTCAGACTAAAGCACTCTTTCTATCAAGCCTTCTAAACTGTTAAATAAAGTGTTCCAAACAAGCATTTAAACTTCATTACACAGAAGAGCAACAAGAACAGTAGCCTGCCAGACAAAAAGGCAGGAGGGAAAAATATATATACTGAGTTCAATGGTTAGCCTGAATGTAGCACAGTTCTTCACAACCGATGGGGGGGTAATTTCAACACGGTGTCCAACAAAGTTCTAAAGACGTGCTTCATCTCAACTGGTTACTATGAAGCAAAGGTGGTAAATGTTTGGCCCCAACCGGGCTTCAGAAATGGTTCTTTTTCATGACGAGCATGTCTGTCCAGCTATCAATCATGTTTGTTTGCACCAAATCCCAAGCCATTTAAAATACGACTAATTAAGTTAAACTGAAGTCGTCTGCTCCAAATTCGCCATCAACTATCCATGCTACTGCATTCCTCTGAGCAAAAACAAAAAGAGAAAGAAAGAAAGAAATCACAGCTTGAAAATCTTAGCAACAGTTCATATTTCTATCACAAGGTAGTTAATACAGTGTATTTACATAAACTTTAACTTAACATGCACTAGTTAAGGGATCTTATACTGTAGCTAAATTCCATGCTTAAAATTGCTTATCTTAGATAAAGTTATTAATATCAATCTAGAAATTATTTCAGCATGTTAGGTGTGGGTACTCAAAAAGCATCTGGTCCAAAAAGAAGTAACACATTTACATACACATTCATGGGGAGTGTGCTAATTACAGAGCTGTCTTGTCACCCGTTCAGGATTCCTAAGTGGTTAGGTATTATTCCATGCACCTACACCTCTTGCAAAAGCACTGCTGTGAGAAATCCATTTGCAGTTGGTTTGGTTCTGATGGCACTTACTGGTTCACTTTCTGGAGGAACTAAGAAAGAGTGAGCAAGCAGCTCACTGGAGAAAACCAAACAATAAAGCCATGAGTAAAACCAGCTGGAGGACAGGCTCTGATTCCTTATGGGGGCATTCCAGGTGTTACAGATTAGCCAGGCTGGTCCACCTAGTCCAAGACTAGAAGCAGATGTATCAAACACTGGAGCAGGGAGAGGAGGTAATTCTTCCTGCATTATATCCTTCCAACTTTCAGGCTTTTTTACCTAAGGGACATTCTGAACGAGAGAGGTGTTTACTTATCTACCAGCAATTAATGGATTTCTCTTTGATTCCTTTACCCAGGTTACCCTTGAAGCCACATCCATGAGGTCCAGTGGCAATAGGATATACCATATATCATTTTAATGTCTCCTGTAAATTCTTACTGCAAGGTTGAATACATAATGACAGAGGCATATAAAGTATATAAAGTGCATAACAACTCCCCAGCAGTCATCTCCTTAACAATCCTGGGGGAGGCAAGAAGGGCTGGGAACACCTGAGTGTATTTTGGCAGCAAAGAAAACGAGCATTGTCTCTCTCTCCCCTGGACACATAGGGTTACTGATGGTTAGTAAAGATTCAATTCTGTACAGATTTTCTTGGGTAAAACTTTACGCTCCCTCTAGACATTGGAAATTCCTTTTGTAACCATTACAATACCATTACTCAATTTGCAGTGTGGTTCGAATGCACTGTTTAAATTTTAATAACATTGTACATTACTAAACCTAAGTATTGAAAGCAAGGTTTTTATAGAATCCGCATAAATAAGTTAATACAATCCTAAGGTCTTAGTGACACCACAGTTTTCTACAGGGTCATGTCAGAATAATGTTGGAAATACCGGTTGTGTCTTTTTTATTCCATAAAATGCCTAACTCTGATAAAAACCAACAGTCATACACTAGAAAAAACAAAACAAAGCAGTGGCCGGCGTTTCGGTAAGGCGCTGTTGTTACCTTCAATATCCTGGCTGTCTACAAAAGGCGCTGGTCCCCATATCCTAACGGTGCCGTCGTCGGAGGCGCTGGCCATCATGGCCGGGATCTGCGGGTTCCAGCTCACGCAGTTCACCGTGCGCGTGTGCCCCGTCAGCTCCGCGATGGGCAGCTCGCTGCGCTTGTGCCAGATGTACACTTTGTGATCTGAACCAAACACGGGCAAAAGCGGCGTCAGCAGCCCTGCTCTGCACACACCCACCCGCGGGGCCAGCAGCACTTCCACACCCGCTCGCACTGAAACCCGAGGCTCCAGTGCGGAACAGCACTAACAAAATTTTTCTTTTAAAAGCGATCAAAAGAATGCAGGCAAAGCTTTTCCATTAAGAGATACATTTTTTAACACCTGCAAGTCTACTACATTTGTTTTAAAAAAAAACAACATTTGACTGCAATGCAAATAAGACAATACAAAGTGAAAAAGAGAAACTAAATTACTCTTTAATTACAGGAATGGAGTTGTAATCTTATTCAAAAGGAAGACTTGCAGATTTTCCCCCACTCAAATAATTGTATTTGCAAATTAGTAAATGCATTATAAAGTCATGAGTACAAAGAATAATCATAACCACCTCCTGTTGATGAGTACCAGATAAGATCACAGCTCTATAGTTTATGAAAAACATCTTAATACTAAAAACCTGTAACACTCCAGCGAAAGCGTAAACTGAGCAAATGAGGGAGGGCAAAGCTTAATGGCTCAAATTGTGAGCTATTACTGTCTTTGACAACCGACTATTGTGTGGTATTTAAAGATATCAATTTGTACATACTAAAGTAGATGCAAAACACTTCCTATTTTGTGATGGGAAGCTTTTAATTACTTCTAGCAACATGCTAGAAATAGAATAGGGAACTGGTTAGACACTACGGCAATGTTTAGAGAAGAGTCCTTTTTTTATAACCAACCATATTTAAGAATAAATGGGAAGTGAGGAGAAGAAGTGGGGGGAGGTGTCCCAGCTGTAGACCACCAGCCTGTAACGAGTCTGTCTGTGGGTTTACCTGTCTAGGAATGTCTGTGGAATACTCCAAACAGAGCTACATAAATTGAACATGTATGTATTGCTAGTATCACACAAAAGCCTAGTATTGGGGTCTAGCAATCCAACAAAAGTACTTCGATCTATTTGAAAGGCTTCACATAGCTGTAACTCTGAAGGCTCAGCAAACAAACCAATCTTCCTCTATCCTCCTCCCAGCCCCTTATCAAACAAATCTGCTCTCTGACCTCCCTGCTAGAAAAGCCTCATGGCTTTTTCCCATGTGGTAACTCCCTTGTCTTGGGCTGAACCAGCTTGTTTCAGGGTACCACCTTCACCTGTGCTTGTGTTGATGCAAATGTTGCTGCCGTGCTCCCATTCCACTTAGGATTTCAAGGGGACTGTGCATTCCATGCCATTCAGCAAACCACAATTCAGACACTAGATACACAAGCCTCTGCTGTCAGAAAACCCAAGCTTAAAGACAAAGCAGTACTTTGGTTTGGAAAAAACAATGCAGCTACATTAAGGCAGCAGTCAATTCCCCCCTGAGAGAGACCTCTATTTTCTTCCTGTGGATGCAATTGTCAGGAAAGCCCCCACCTAGCTGACAAAATGTTTTAAGAGGTTTCGACAATGTGATCAACTACTTTTTAAAGCCAGCTATGAGAATGTGACCTGTTATCATTGTTTGCTTGTTTTTTAAAAATAGTCTTAGTAGCCACATTTGCAAAAAGGCAACAGCTTCAGACAGTTCAAGTCCAAGGAACCATCAGTTCCTTACCACCATTTCAACTACAGTGGTTTTCAAGCAATGAACACAATAGAAATTCAATAAACTTGGTGGGGGGAAGACTGGTGCACTACAGTACCTACACCTACATATGCACATAGTTATGGCTAAACAAATCCTGAACTTTCAGGCACTCAGGTCTCAAACCAAGAAACTTGTCCAGCCATGAAAAGAGGTTCACACTGGAGGACTGGAGGTGCTGTCCTTCAGTCATATTCCACTGGATGTAGTCATTTTAGACACATTTTCCAAAAAACAGACAGTAGGAAATGCCTTGGCCAACTTTGTTTCCTAAGAACTGTGAGTTACACAGTACTCACAGTAATTTGTTTACATATTACAAGTGTAATTCTTAGCCGTGCATAAGCATGAATTTTAAATGACCTCCACGGTAAGTGATGGCACTACACCAGGGACAGAATTGAACCAATTCAACACATAAGCTTTTAACAAATTTCTAGTCTTGCCAAAGACAGCTGAATAAAGACACACCACAAAGCCTTTAATCACCAAGAAACTCTACCAGACTACGTCAACAACTGCCTAATTTGAGGCTACTCTGTCTGTAATTAAAAGGATTCTACTGAAATTAAAATAACCTCACCACACCTGTATCTTCAACAGGCAAATGAAGCTGTTATTACCCAGAAGTACATTTTATTCAAACCAGAAGTCTAAATATCATACCACAAAGTGAAAAATCCTCAAGAACACCCCACTCACTTCTAATTAAAACTGTGCAGATGCTTTTGCTTTAGAGGAGGAACACAAAGGAGTCATTAATGTGTTCTACCTCTGCCATCCTCTCAGAAGATTCTTTCTGCCAGCCCACAACTACTTCTTGAAGTATGCCACAATCTCAGCACGCCTCAAATTTATTTCATGAGCCAGTTGGTTTGCTTTTATAATGTTATTACCAACTGTCATCTATAAGAAGAAGGTATAGGAAGGACACAGTGTTCCAGTTTTCTGCACAAAGGAGAATGGTGTTACCTTCACTGCCACTCGCAATGAAATCTTCATTATGACCTCCAAAACACGAGTGAATTGTGTAAAATCCTTGTGTAACACCTTGATACTTTCTCACTAAAACTCTGTCTTGTAAGTCCCATAAGTGAACTCCCTGGAAATAAGAAATATGAAGAATGTTATTTTATCATTAAATATTATTAATGGCATTCTTCTGAACAATGAAAAAAATTACACATGGAAGTGCATTACTTTGCCAACTTCAGTACTGGTAGTAGGTGAAGGGAATAAAGATGTATCAAATTACTAAAATTTCACCCTTAGGTACCTTCCACTCTGAAAGCTTTATTCTTGCCCAAGGTTTCAAAAGCAGAAATAGATAAATAAAACCTATGTCCCCAGACATGTTTAGTGCCACGATTCTTACTGTACCTGGCTTCTCAATGCAACAGCCAGATAATAACATTTAATAGTACATATTTCCTAATATGAAACTCTTGACTATCAGTCAAAAATCAGGTCTCAAGAATAAGATTGTCTTCTTGTCAGAGAATTCCAAGCTATATTTATGAATATTAAGGCCTTCAGACTACACAATATACAAGTAGTTAATATCAAATATTCCAACTCACATCTAAATATTTAAAAACAGGTAGCAGTTGCAAGCACATTTATTTCCTTGTGACATCCCCAACTCACCTGAGTTGCTACATTTAACAAAGCTAAACGGCCATTTTTTGAAATAGTAAACGACATAATAGGATGATCCTCTTGCACTCTGGAATGATAACACATGAGAGTCAAGATAACCAGATAATGGTACAACACCAAGACAGCAGGCATGTCCAACAGTTCCAAATATGAAATTAGGTATGACTCTATACATCTGTACAAGCCAGGTCTGCAATACTTATTTATACTTAGGCAAAACACCAAGACCAAAAGGGACTTCAGATCTCAACTCCTAAATTCAAGGCAGAATCTACTAAAATATGCTAAGAATTGAGAGGACTACAAGTACTTGTGATAACAGAAGTGCCAAAATATCCACCAGAAACCTACTCCAGTGCTTAGGAAGTTATTTCTAATATTTGATCTAATGCTACTTGCTAAAACTTGCTCACTAATTCTTGTCCCATCTTTTAATATTGAGAACATTTAATAACTCATTTCCCATCCTGTCTCCCACACCCTTCCTCAATTTTCTTCTGACACAAAGAAGCAGGAATCCAGAACCAAAAAAAGAGGTAGTTACATGTTCCTGTCTGTGAGATCCTCGAAGTTATAACCCCGAATTCGCTGGTGTGTGTCTGACGCTAGAACGGTTTTCCCATCACTCAAGCACCAAAGGCATTGTACTCTCACCCCTTCCCAGGAGTCAAGGAGATTACCATCTAAATCCTGAGCAGAAGGAAAAATAGAACAAACATTCAACCATTAGTCTCAAGTTTCAGAGGAGCTGTGACACAAACAAAAATACTTCTCACTTTCTATTAAGACAATTGCTACAGAAAGCAATCTGACCCTTTACAATGGAGGGCTTAATGAATTAGGAGTTGGTTGTCTTAACCCTGGGCTTTTGTAGGAATCTGCCCTGGAGAGCAGAGAACCCCTTCTGTCACTTATTTTCTCAAGCATGACATGCGCCACCTGCACCCCATCACCGAGCTGATCTGCACAGTGAGGTCTGCATACTACATTATTTTTCTGGGAACCAGTTGAAAAAATAATCAAGAATATGGTGAAACTGTGGACTACCACCCCAAACCGACACTAGTCAAGTAATGAGGGTTTCACATTTCAGTTTTCACTAAGCAAAGACAGCATGCAAAAACTAAGAAAGATGTAGTCAAAATTCTGTGGAATAAAAACACTTGTGGACAAAGGTACTGCTTTTTTTTAGTTCTTTTCTTTTCTGAAGCAGCTAAGGAAAAAAAATTCCAGACCACAAATCCTCCTTGAGGCAGACCAAAGATGGGCAAACCCTTCAAACTGCTCCATACCAAAGTGCTGCTTAAACATCTGCATTAATGTATTGCTTCTTTGAATTACAAAGGATCAGAAGCTTTAGCGTACACACACACACAAAATCTGCAAAAGCATCAACCAAACTTTAATTTCTTGCTTTGCTTTCAAAGGGACAGATGCAGAGAACTTACACACTGATAGAACTGTCCACGCTGCCCTCCCGTTACAAAACGCTTCCCATCAGGATTCCAGGCCACGCTTGTTAAACTGTCTTCATGAGACTGGCTCATCTTTGTCCTCAGCTCCCCAGTCTGGAAAATAAACAGAGCAGCAGGGCCTTATACCAGAACCCTTTCCCACAAAGACATTGATAATTTTATCTGGCATGAATAGTGTCTGGAAGTCTATATATTTCAATAGGTTTATTAGAAAGCAAGACATTTGTGAATAACGCAACAAAAAGGCAGAACTACTTTAGCATATCCAGTGAATCCACACTTGATTTGGGACCATTTCTTTTGTCTCTCAAATCAAGGGAGATGGAATAGTTGATATGTCAGACAACTGAAAGATTTTGAGTAAAGAGTAGAATGTAAAGAAATTACATGAACAAGCAAAGAGAATAACAAGCACTATCAAATGAAAAAAAACCAAAACACTGAAAGAAAGGAGGCAGGGAGAGATTAGAAGAAAAGAGGTGGCAAAACACATTTTAGTAAGAAGTTACAAATATCACAGTAGTTCGAATGCTTTCCTCCTTGAGCTGAAGTTCTCCATGCCAAAATTCAGTTTTCATGCCTAGCGTATAAAGCCACCGTTTCACAAGACAGAACACCAATGAGTGGCATTGTCAGTAGTGCTCTTCACTGAGCCAATTTAGTCAATTAAACAGAAGAAAAGTGTTCTAAGGGTGAAGAAAGGGAAAGTTTTTGTTTCAGGAAACTAAATTAGTTCAGAGTCCAAGACAGCACAAGGAAGTCTATACAGCTCTCAATCGAGGCAAGGGAAGCTTTTATATCAACTCAAGTGCCCATAAAATTCAACAGCAGAAAGTGATTTTCAAATTCATGGAGGGAATGGCAAAATGCCCAAGTGCCTGACAGAGGGATGAAGTTCTGAAATCATAAACTGAAGCCTCTTTCACTAACATCACTGGGAAGGTTACATGAAGTAAAATAGTTTGCATCTTTTACTACTTGTTAAAATCATCAATGAGCAACTGCTTTCCTTCGATGGTAATTCTGCCCTCTCCTGCTCTTGATTCACTTGCTGTCCTTCTCTTCAGGAACTCTCTGACACCCTAGGCGTTTATGCCATCCCTTCTGAGAAATGACAGTAACCACACGCACCAGAATTGCAGCACAATCCCAGACACTTAGACTTGAACTCCAATTTCAGTTCTGTCCAAAGTGCAAAGAGCATTTGCAGGCTGCCATAATTATTTTTTCAAATTGAGAGGACAGTGAGATCAGCATCTCTTCTTTACATTCCCACCTTGGCACGAGTTTGCAGCAATTACTTCTTTCATGCCTGCAGTCTTTAGATATTGAAACAAAAGCAGCAGGCTGACCACAAAGTTTTCTTTTTCACTCTTAGCCACCACTTACTTGTACATTCCAGAGCCAAAGCTCAGAACAATCATCTGGGCCACAGGCAACAAGGTAGTTGTCATCTGGACTCCAGGCAATGTAGGAGACCCCGTATGCGTGACCTTCTAACGTCTTAAGTAGTTTTAGCTGGTGAGTGTCCTGGAACAAGAGGTGTTCTTGAGACAACACAAATGAACTCCCACCATGCTCCACATTTCCACAGCATCCATCTACAGCATGACAGGTTTCCCAGTTTACAGGAGCAGAAAATGAAAGCTCCTAACTTTCAACCTTCAAAACAAGAACACTCACGGGTATCTTTGTTCTAATCTTCTGTGATTCTGAACATAAAACTCAAGAAATACCACTGTGCACAAAGTTTTACACTACATTACACTTGTGTTAGTTACAGAAGATTTCTGTAGTGTCAAGTCTTTCTGTATCTACTGGAATATGAAAGTACTATTATCTATATTTTACAGAATTAAGTTACTTTCTTAAAAGTAAAGATGTTGGAAACCCGTTATGGTTAAATGGAGAACCAAAACCTTCACAGGAAAAACCTTGAAGTGCCAATATTTTTATAAATTTGCATATATCTTGTGTGTGCTGCTCAAGGAAGGAGATTTACAGAAAGATATTTTTAAAAACTTCCTTGAGAGGTGTTCTTATTTCAGAAGTGTTGCCTACAGCAAGCTGTTTTCTGCCAGATTTAGTGAATGAAGCATACTTGGCACATGCAGCATCTTATATCATCTCTATATTACAACTGTTTTACTGCTGCCTCGTCAGAGGAACTTGACTTTTCAAGAAGCTTGTAAAAATAAATAGTACAGCTAGATACTGTGAAACAACCACACACTGGCTTCCTAAATACAGAAACATGCTTCAGTACAGTATTAGCACTGATTCTTGGTAACAGCATACATATACACAAGTAGAACAGAGCTTGTTAAAACGCTGACAATAATTATTTTGAAACCTGTTAGAAAGGGCAATCAAATTGTCCTCCCTCTACCCACCCTCCCCCATTTTTTTTCCATGCATGGCAGATGCTTGTATCTCCAACTTCTTTTCAAAAAGGGTAACTGATTTGAAAATTTAGCTTGATTTCTCTAACTGTCCCTTTTTTTTTTTTTTTTTTCTTCAGTATTAATCAACAGAGCACTTCCTGATTCTAAAGAGAAAGACCAGAGGAGGAGTGACACGAAGGATTGTTTCCTGGGATCAGCTGTGAGGGATTTGGTGACTCTCAGCCAGCCAGCAGCACTGAGGGTTTTGCTGGCTAGAAAAAGTAAATTCTTTAAAAGAAAGCGAGCTAAGAATAGTCTTCAGAGTGCAGAGAAAGAGGGGCAAATGAATGGAACTCCTCAAGACCCCTTTTCAATTCTAATCATTATTCCTGGACTACATTAGATACTGCTGTGTCTATAAAGTGATTTTCAAGGAAACTGAGTCATGTCTGACATCATCTCACATCCTGGACCTTCTCTGGAACAGATAAATTTCATTTTACAACAGGATTTAAGTAGCTTGTTACTTCAGATATTTGACTCTCATGAGGAACAAGATACATAAGATATTCCTCTACTAATGATAGCACTCGGTGGCTGTTACTATATTCCATACTGCTCTCATTCTTCCCTCCAAATACCATAAAGTTGCTATACCATGCTCTAAAACAGCAGTCAGTGGTATTTCAGGCAAACATCCCCAAATGTAGTCAACCTGCCTCCCACCCACTACCAAAAGAAATCTCAGCACTTCAATCTCTTACATACAGCTTCCCAATTTTTTGTTGTGTACGACAAGCAACTATTCAGGCATCAACTCAAGTCTGCAGTAGCTGAGCTCCTTGGCTGAAACGCCAAAAACCTGTCAACCATTTTCAGAAAACGCAGAAAGGATTTTTCTAAGGAGCCAGTTAAAGGAGAACTCTTAACAAAGAAGATGCATGTTAGACAAGGTGATGCACAGTGTGCTCATCCCTTGTGCTCCACAGAGATTCTGCCACATTTCCTGACAGTCAAATAATGCATCCCACACAAACCTTGTCAACCCAAAACACTATTTAATGCTGCTGAGTCTGCGTCAGAACTTTGAAATTAGCACAAGAAAATGACAACAGAAGCATAGGTTAAGACAGTCTAGACATGTGGCTGAGTCCTAGAAAATAGTAAGAAATGCAAGATATGAAACTAAGAAAGCACATTGCAGCAGTGTCCTTACACTTCAAGAGGGGCAATGAAGGAAGAAAGGGAGAAACAAAAGATTCTCACACACGCGAAGTGCATGTGGAAAAATCAAACACTGTTCATTTAAAACAGGCCTCTCCCACCACTTGCCCAGACATTGCTGGATGTTTGTTTCCATGCAGTTTATGCAAACAGCTTAGAATAATTCTGTATACCTAAAGCCTTGAAAATCAGATTAATTTTACAGGTCAAAAGACATTGTCAACTACTACAGGAACTGTGAGAAGCATGTTCTGGCAAATATGAAAATGAATCACTTGATGTGGCCTCGTGCTATTTAAGTATCCACCTGCTTCAAAGGGTTTCAATTTTTTTTAAAGCATTCAAAGAAAGAGACAAACCAATAATACTCTACAAAATCACTTTCCCACTAACTATTTTTTAAAGATTTTTATTCTTTAGCAACCCTTGGTCAAAAGGCTTAGTCTAGATACTCACAAAGCATTTATGTGGTTTTACTAAGCAGCTATTAGCTAACAATTAAGTTGTGCTAATCAAGATGTTTGGGATTAAAACCCATCAATACAGAAGGAAGATGGGCATCTACAGTCAAGTGACAAGTTAACAGCAAAAAACTTTTGATCCTGAATTCACCTGAATTACTCTGCTTAAAAAAAAACCCCAAAACAACAAACAAAATACAGGTAATTTCCAAACTAAGTAACTAAATAGAAGTCAGCTTTGCTGGTGTGCAGCTCTTGGCCCAGAGCACACTGGCCCAGTAAGACACAAACACAGTAGTCTTATGCCTGAAAAAGCCATGTTGCCTGCTGTTAGTTCTGGGGCTACATAACAACTATGCTCATGGAACAGGGTTTTAAAACCTTCCCACCATTTTAATAGCAAAAAGGACTCAGATTATATGCTTTCCTAACCTGAAGTGAAAGAAAAGAAACTCAGCTTTCAAATCCTACTGAACACCAGTATGGAACTGCAGAAACCTTTCATTTTCCAGCTCACATACCAGCCTGCAGCTGTGTGGTTAAAAAGCCCTAAGGATCTTATTTCTGATAGTGTTTCACAAGCATTAGCAACTTCAAATGCTGTTTGTATATGTTCAAGTTTATTCCTAGTCTTCAATTGTTATGAGATAGATGGACAATCTCATATTCACTTCTACAAGTCAAAACAGGCTTAGATTCATCAATCAACCGCTTTATTTATTTACCAATAGATTCATGTAGGAAAGATGCATGAAATATCCTACAGCCCAGAGATTTACAAGACTTTACATCCCAGGGTATGGGCTGTAACAGGGCTGCAGTCCATGCCAGCCTACCCTACAGGAATCACACCATCCTAGCAGGAGAAAGCTGAGAGGAAAGGGACAGACAAGTCATACACATCACACTTTGCACACTTACTGGATCAACCTGCCATATAATAACAGTTGTGTCCTTAGATCCTGTTGCTAATTTAGTGCCGTCGTTGGAGAATTTACAGAACCACACTTCATTACAGTGCTCCGTTAGGATTTGCTGGGTATAGCATGGGAACTGTTTCCTGGGAAAACAAAGGGATGCATTCACAGATTAATAAGAGGCAGTAAGATTTTTTAAAGTCAAGCTATTAAAAAACCCAATCAAACAAAAACTTATTTAAATGCAAGACCAGACAACTTAGAAAAACCCTCTACTAACAGCTGCTTCAAGTAAGTACAGAATGAAGTGTCTTATCTGGCAACAAGCTCACACCATCAAGTCATCATAATTAACCATAAGAACACAGAACTGTTCTTATTTCACTCACATAATTTATGTTTTCATGTAACTTGGAATTAAACTGACCTCATCAGGAGTGTAACAGTTTATTACCATATAATTTTCTACTGTAGAGAAAATACTATAGTATATGTCTCTTTGAACCATAGCTGCAATGTTTTTACTCATGAGGTTTTTGCAGGTATTTAGCTCACTTAGCTATATCTTGCTAAGAAATGATTCTTACATAAAGGTTCCTTTTCCTGAATGTGACCTTGCAATAAATTAGATGGTTTCTTTGTCTTTTTTGTCATATTTTACCTTTGCAGAGTACACATACAATATCTAAGCATAACTAGCAAGATACCATTGAGTTTTCAACTTGATCAGTTCTCCCTCACAAAATCTAAACTACTTTGTAAAATGCTGCATGTATCAAACAAAATATTACATGATAAACTACTGAAGAAGATTCAAACACTCCTTTAGAGCCAATATCTAATATTTTAGCTACACACCCAAAAAACCTAACAGTCAAATTATTAAGTTAGGCAAGAACTGGAGACAAGTTTTATTCGATTTCTATCTTGCCTACAAGCTCTCAAATAAGAATTTCAGAGCTAAGATAAAATAAATGTGTAGGCTTTTACAGCTAAACTCTGCATTTTGAAGTAATACTGCAAGAAGTACAAGTTCATTGTTCAGATGCACTAAAAGATAGTCTCTAACCACAGACACTTTTTCTTCAACTGCAGAGATCCTGAAGTGGTTTAGTCTCAGGCTGAGTTTTTACAGCACTCAGTGCAACAGGGCAACACAACTGGTGGGACACAGTGGTACTAAGGGAATGAGAGTGCCACTGAATGTACCGTTGTATTTAACACTGGAGATAAACTGGCTTAAAAAAAAACAAACCAAAAACCAAACAAAACACATCACAACTCACCCACCAAAGGAAATAAAATAAAAATTAAAAAACTCAAACAACCCCCCACAACTAACTTAAACAGAAAACTTAGCTCCTTCACATTTGTGCTTACAAACACAGTTTGGTGGCAGCCAGGTTGACAGACACCTAAAAAGCTACTTCTTCCCTGAAGCTAGAAAAAGTTCTGCTTTACATAGTATCTGTACCTTCTCAGTCCATTTTCTTTTATTAGAAGAGGCTTCCTAGTTTGTGCTTAAAGACTATCAAGCAGCACTGAACAAACATACAGTCTCATTTCCTGTCTTATGGTAGAGAAGGATAAAATGCGTGTATATATATACACATATACATTTAGCTTCCTTGGGTATGTCTATACTCACTTGTTTATTGAGAAACACAAGTGAGCTCTGCTCCTGCTTTGAGCTGACCAGGAACTGCCTGGTTGCCCCTGGAAGAACACTGAACCCAAGGTAAAAAGCCTCACCCATGAAAGACTTTGAGGGAAGTCTAGAGGGAAGCAGGCAAGCCCTAACATAGAGATGTGCACCTACAGAAGCAGTGTCATTATTATTTAGCCATATTGTTATAAATTGATGGTTTTGCTCAGAGCAGCAACTTGCCCTAGGAGGTGAGACTGCATCCATAATTCACACAAGGTACAAGGGGCATGCTGTGTCCCAGGAAAGTCTTATCAGTACATTTCATTTTAAAATAACACCCTATGGAGCAGCAGCTCTTTCATCTCAAAGCTTAAGACAAGCAGCCAAGGTTTTGTAGACATGAAAAGCAAGCAGGATAATGCTGGAGCACAGAGTTTTCATAGTAAGACACCTTGAGGTTCCTAAAAGGGGTGACACAGTTATTAGAGTTGCTGCAAACACACCCCAATACTGAATTATGCTGCTCACAACCCAGCTGGATCAGAGTTCTCCCACAAAAAGTCCTCTTCACTTAACTAGTGAAACAGAACTCAGCAAGTTTGACTTCACAGATAGCAAAACCACATTAAATAACCTGGCTGTGGAAGGAAATAGCGGCGGTCTTGAAACAAGAAACCTGAACCAACTGATTTAACAGTTCCTGGTTTTGGTAATTAGATATTACTGAAGCTCAAAGGTTTTTCTTCATTTTTTGAGGTGTTTCATTACAAATTGTTCTGTTCAGCACAAAACACATGAATTACATCATTCACTTACTGAGATAAAGCATCTAATAAAGTTTCCTTTTGTTGTATTTACACAAGTTCAAAATTACAGAATAAAACACTAAATAGCTACCTTTTTATTCCCTGGACATACAAGGAAAGGTTTATTCCTCAACAAAGAAAATCAAATGAACAAGAAAACCCCACCACATCCAACTAGGCCAAAGGCTTTCAAAACCAATCATCATCCTCAAGAGCATCAATTCTCTACTATCAAAATCTCTGCACAGTAAGATGAAATCCTCCACCTTTAGTCCCAGTAACTCACACCTCTCACTCTTACCAAGTGAGTTTTATAGTTAAACATTTTGCCTGTTAGTGCAATTCAAGCTTGCCTAACCAAAATACTGCCTTAAGTCCAAAAGGGATTAGTTCCAACTAAAAAGGGGAAACTTATCAGTGTTCCATCAATTAAGTAGCACAGGACTTGAATTGTCTAAGCTATTAGACTACTGTTACTTGTCACCTTCAAAATTTGGCTTCCACTGTCTAACTCACCTCACTGTGCCCAAGCACGGCACAATGTACAGCACAACACACAATGGACCCAGACCCCTGCAACAGGCAGGTGGAAGACAAAATGGAAGCCTTTCCTTTCAAGTGGATTTTTGGGTACTTTTTTTGTTGGGTTCTTGTTGTTGTTGGGTTTAATTACAGTAGCCATGAGTACCTATGTACGTATATACACGGCAAATATGCAAGTTTAAGAAGTAGTGCTTTACTGGAAAAAGAGGAAACAACAAACCAAAACCCCAAATTATAGCCAAACTTTTATGTCAGCAAATAGATTCAGATGGGGGAAATTCAAACCCAGGTTTGTTGCATGTAGTATCTTTTCTATCTGGCTCTCTGTAGCCTGGCTTCAGTAAATCGAGCTCTTCACAGCGATCTTGAATGCTCCTTGGGATTTGGTTAGTAATATCAAACCCGTTGCACAACATCCAATACTACTCATGGACTTGCTTAAAGGTTAAATCTCTTTTAGGTAGTCTGATTTTAAGACTCACTTCTGAAGGAAGGAAGCCACACCACCAGTATATGATCATTTCCAACAGCTCTTAAAATGGGCAACATTCAAATGTCTGTACACCCACACACAACTGCTGAAACAATGCAATGCAGCAAAATTGTAAGCTAAAAGGCCACTTGAATACCAGAAGTGCCCAAGACAGTAATTTTCAAACCTTCAGATGGCTACAGCGAAGTACTATGGAAGTCTGCATCTTTAAAAACTGATTCCAAGTAACTCAAAAATGCAAGTCAAAGCAGCTGAGTTCAGAAAATTTCTGTAGGCAAGTTTATCAGTTCTTAATTAACTTCCTCAGATGAGCTAACCTTAACTGAAAACAATTCCCCTGTAAGCCCAAGTGTTAGCCCGTTAAATGGACAAATATATAAGGATATCCCATACAGCCCTTATGTTCTAACCCTTATTCCTTTAATCCACCATGCACAGCACAGCAGTTTTCCATAAAAGCTACACTGAGTTTTTAGGTCCTTAGCCAAGTTTTGCTGGATGAGGAAAAACTGCTCAAGTCAGCCGTTTGTTAAAAACAAACATCTTCCTGTTTCATGTCTATTAGAGCATTGCATTTTGAAGGTTCAGAAGCAGCCTCCATTTTGTCACCAAAAAAAAGTTATCCTGACAGTCTAAAGAGCCAATACAAAGGTATAAGACACTCAATTCTTACTACCTTATAAATCTGAGAAAAATAGTTCTATATATTATTCTTGTTATATATTATGTGACTCAGAAAAATCTGCTGCACATTTCTCCTCTGTTTTAACCTTTGTGTCTAAAAGCTCCTGTATCCACTCCTAAAAGTTACAGCTGAAAGTTGAGTTCATAGAAGCACGCTTCAGCAGGCTTCTGCATTCCAGTAACCCTGAAGACAGTCTGAATAAGCAACACACCAGTGATTCTCCAGTGCAACAACACAGCAACCCTGTGTTGAGGAATAAACAGACTGGCTGTCCAAAATGACAAGAAACAAGTGGCTATGGATTAGCATAACAGTATATTCTTTTTACACCAATTTGATTAAAATTTTTACGCTTCAGTCTGATCCCACCACCCCACATCCAGCTACCAAAATCTCCTCTACATGCCTTCTGTACTCCCCACCTCCATTGCTCATTTCGGGAGAACTGCTTTTTCCCAGTAAAATCCTGTTAAACCAGCTCAGAACAGTTTTCACGTTTCTCTGCGAGCAATCAGATTCTTTTAAAAGACCAAGAAGAGATTGCCCATCTCAGAAGCGAGGCAGGTTTCTTACCTACTACAAACGTGATCTATTAGCAGCGAGACAGAATCTAGGTTGCTGTCTAGTTTGGTGTTGTGATATAGGCACCGGTCCCGTTGGAGTTCCACAGCCTGGCGGAGCAGGTTCTGTAAACGCCTCGGAGGAAGCATCACTGATGGGGGTAGGTAGGCTTCAGAGGAGGTGGGAAGAAAAAACAAACAAATGAAGAAAAAAAGACTCACCAAAAGCAAGATACAAGTAACGGCATACTTTGTTTCGAGTGGTTTTGGAGGAGACCTTAGTAAATAATAGCACACAGCTTGTTCAATTTATAGCTATACACCTGGAATTAGAAGCATGAACTTCTGGAAAGCAGAGCTGTATGCAAGGCATTTGCTGTTATGGAGTATGCTGTCCTGGCCAACAAGCACCATTTATGCAAGCTAACTCAAAATTCGGTATTTAAGAAGTCTATAATGCTGTAAAACATCAGTATCAGCTGTGTTCTTTTAAGGAATTCTCTATTAGAACTATGAAAAGAAAGAATACCATGGATTTTAGAACTCTGGTAAAGGGTATTACAACAGCCACAAGAGAGAGGAGGAACCATAATTCAGAGCCAAGTATGGGACCACTATCAACCAGCACCAGTATCACTACTGGTTACAGGCCACACTTAGTTTCCACCACTCGCTGTGGCTGGCCTTTTTAACACACCCACCCCTCCCTAAACCACACATTTAATCACCAAGTTATATCACTACTGCATGCAGCAGCTAAGAAATAACAGCTCTTATTACAGACAGTTTATGAGAGACAGCAAAAGGTTAGGTACAGAAAACCAAAGGGTAAAGGCACCTAAAGGTATCCCCATGAACCAAGAAATGCAAAACAAAAAACCAAGCAACCAACCAACCAGAAAACACAGTCAATTCCCTGGGATGCGTAAGTTATACTGGATTTAACAGAGGTGAGAAGAAATTCTAAACACTAGAACATCTTACTCTGGAGTTTGTCCAGAAGTTTAGATCTGGAAGCTGTTCCTTTCCCTTCCCATTCTGCTTTTGCACGCAAGTCTTCTGCATGGCTACACATCAGGTACCTGTTTCAAAAGTGCACATACACCAACAGACCAAGTCTTTTTGGAATCATTCTTTTCACTTTTAAGCATGACACAGATCACAACATTTTTAATGAACTGGGAACAGGTAACTCAAGCTTGAGACCAACAGGAAAAAAAAAAGACAGGGAATTATTTGACACAAACACACATCTGAGCAAAAGTCTGCAAGCTGCCCATACAAAAAGAAAACAAAACACAAGCAATTTTAGGAAGGTAGAAAGGTCTTATTTTCATCTAATTTCTTATTTTCATCAGATTATACTCAAATTATAAGGTAACTGGCTAGTAATTCCCAAGATCAGATGACTGCACATATGCATTTAAGTGGGTTCTAGAAGTACTAATATAAATCATCATCAGGTTGTTTTCAAGCATCTGAAACAAAATACTGTCTACCAAACAGCATTCTTTGATCAGCATTTTATCACATCTCAGTACAGCTTATTATTCACCAGCATAGTAGCTTTAATGCAGCTTGAGTCTTCACAGCATCAGCTACCAAAAGCTACAGAATTCCTTAAAAAACTTCTCTGCAAAAGCTCTCAGAGTCTAAACACTTACCCACTGAGGACATGAATGCGTTCTGTATTATATTTCAGAGGCGTCAGTTCACAGCGTAGAACCTGAAGTGCCTCCAGGACCTTGCCATCCTCCAGGTATTCCAGGTACTTCTGCTGCAGCAGCAAAAACTTCATCCTCTGACATGACAGAAAGCAGCAGTCAGGGGAAAAAGGTTGACTGAAGTTTCAGAAAACGTTTGAGCCTAAACAGAACAGTAGAAACCATTCTACTATGCCCTTCAGAAACACAGCTCTAAGTAATGTTTCATCACTCAATTTCTTTTGTTTGCTTTTCAACAACACTGCATCTGTCCATGAATTAAGCTATCCATGAATTTCTTCCCTGCCTGAAGGGGCTCCAAGTATGTTCCTATCTCATTCCTCAGATCCCCCCTGCAACTGGTCCCGTTTTCACCTGCTCTCTCTAGTCATCATCCTTCAAACCCTGCATTAGACAGGCTTTCCAGTGAAACATTCTATCAAGAAAAGGGCCCCAAATCAGCTATTCACAGATTTAAGACTGCATGACAGCACAGAACACAACAGGACAACTCAACAAGTTCTCACACTGCTTACATAGGTGTTGACACAGATTGTTTGTATAGCTGCATAACATGCAACAGTAACAAACTGACACTGCCTGAGGTTTTGGGGCTTTTTTTGTAGCTCCATATTAACTTGTTTTCTTTGGGTGTTGTTTTCCGGATTACAGAAAAAAATAGTTTCCTATATTTAGGAGTCACTTCGACACTGATTTAAGTGCTGTTATTTCATAGTGTTTCTTTCACTTATACAGTTTTTGGTTGTTTTCTTAAAAAAAACAAGCCTGCTATTCTAACAACAAATATCTGTGGGTAAAAAAAAAAGTAAATTAGGCATTAAGTTACTATATTAAAAAAAACCTGAAGGCCTAGAAATTTTAAAACTAATTTAGTAGAAACATACTGGTTATTTCTGGATGAAACCAAGTATCTTGTGTTTGTACACATTCTTTACTGCTACCAGTTATCAGACAAAACCGATAGGTTTAGTCCACAAAACTCACCAGGTTGAAGAGGAAAACAAGGGAAATATACATGCTTAGACAAACTGGCGAGACCTAGACTGGAGATAAAAGTGTAGCAAACTACATTTGCTTTTCTAATGAATACACCAGCAGTTTCCTTTGCTTTCATCAGACCTCAGGCACCTCACTATTTTCATGCTCATATTTGGTCAATGTTTACTTAGTTCCAAACACACTGCCAGCCTCCTTAAGTAGAGGGATAATCGGGAAGTTTAAAATGTTCCTGTCCTATTAAAGCTCACATGAAAGTTTAAGGCTCGCTAGATGTTAAATCCAAAGTTGAAACAAAGCATTTTCATTTCCAGAGACACTCAGTTCTTCAAAAGAATGAAGTTTCCACATATAGTGCTATTAACTTACCACACAGTTTGTGAAGCATAAAACATGACACAGTAAAGATGATTTATGTTCAAACTTGACTGTAGTGCTCTGCTGTCCTGTATCTGACAGGCAAACCTGTATTGCACTCCCAATCCAGCTCTTTAGTTTATTTGAATTTGGAATTATTAGACCATTACTGTACAGTTCTTCCAGGTGAGACAACTTTTTTCGATGTTCTGACATGTGAAAAACCAAATGAAAGATATCCCAATTATTTACAAGCCCAGTGGCTGGCTCCATGCAGCAGGCCAGCAGACCCCACGCTGTTTGCTTTTACACCAGCAGCAGGAGGAATAAGAACTTCCTCCACCAGCTGTGCACATGCTCTCCAGGATATGTGGAGATGCCCAGGTAGCAGACACACACTACATTTCACTGCTCTTGGTCACCTCACACTGATGACCACCACCAGATAAAAAATAGCCTGATATCTCCAGTTTGTAATAAAAACTGTAATCCCTCCCTATCTTCCTTGTCCATTCACTGCATGTAATATTTATTCAATTTATATCATATTTCCATTAAATGTGATAACCTACCTTTTCTCCCTCCTTACTTTCAGGACTTGGTACATTAATTTCATTTTGTTAGAGGAAAAAGTAAAAAGAGCAGAAAAACTCTATAACATAGGTTTTAAAACACCAGTCCCAGCAATTCCATGAAAGGATTACAGTAATACTACGACTCAGAATGCTGTTGCCAAAGAGGTGTAATTTCAGTCTAGTCTAGAAAGTATGGTTTTAAAAAAGAGGACATCACTGCCATGTGTGACTTAGGCATATCAGGAATATAAAGTTTTCCCTCCAGAAAAACAAAGTATTATACATTTCATGCAGCAATCTAGTGTTCCCATAATGGAGAATTAGAATAAGAGATAAGCAACTTGAAATAGTAACTTATTGACAGCAGAAGGCAGGGACTAAAGTCTCGATGGGGAAATTAAATTGAATTGCAAAGCTATTTTGATAGCTGCTCCCAACTTGCCCTACAGCATACTCAAACAATGGCATGAACTTCCTTAAGGCAAGAGTCACACTCCAGTAACATCACATTGCAGATCATTTTTTAACATTGAGGCACTCACTGTCTCCTACTTCCCATTTTGTGCAATTAGTGACCTTGCTGACAAATAGATTTCTCTCAACTCCTCTGTGCCCTCCAAAAAGTAATTTCTTCCAATACCACCTTCTACAAAATCCAAGACCATTTTGGGTACATCTCTTTTACAGCCCAAACAACCTCTTCTAGAAGGGAAGAGAACTGTTTATAATATTGACAACTGTAAAGCAAAAGCACAAAGTCAGCTGATTAAATAGCTTATTCTTTCTCCATATTTTTTAGATGCCTCACAAAGAAGGGAAGTCAAGATGATCATAACTGAAACCATACCAAAGTAACACAAGTGCCTGGGATTTGTTATCATTTCAGTGTTTGCAAAGGAAATTCAACATTACACTCATTACTGCTGGACAATTTAAAATTCAGACACCACCACTGCTTAGCTTATAGCCAAGATTTCTCACCCTGAAGGACCCCTGGAAAAGTCCAGCCCAAACATCAGCACTGCAGTCTGGCTGGTTTTGTTCAGTTATTACTACCTCATCCTGTCTTTCACCTCTACAGAAAAGATGAGGATAAAGTACATTACTTTGTTGTTTCTACAAGCTATTATTTAAGTGTAAATTGAACTTGGATTACCTTGGGGCAAAACTAAGAATTAACAGATTTACAGGGTTTTGTTTGTTTGTTTCAATGTATGCACTATCAGCATTTTTCTTTCTTCAAACTACAGCCTTTGATTACCAACATGAATGCTTAGTACTGTACTCCTTCCTTGTCCTGTTAGTAGGAAATCCCCTTCCAGAATCCTAAATTCTAGGAAGTCTGGCATGTACCACAGCTCACCATCACTACGTAATCAAAGGTGAAAACCTCAGCAAACAAAACTGTGAAAAGAACAGGACACACATACTGCCTGCAAGAAGGCAAGAAATCAGACCATTCTGATCAGTAACTGTAGCCAGCAGAGAATCTTCAGAAGTTTAATGAGCAAAATGCAAAATAACCTAAGTTTAGGCCTCGATTTTGGTGTTATTTTCAAACTGCCTATCTTAACAAGCTCCACAACAGTTTTATTAATGTACTAGGAGTCCAAAATAAGTAAACATTGCTGAAACAACTGCTCTTTGAAATTAAATAGGTAACTAAAATACATAGTGAAATTATCAGCAGATGTTTCAAAACAAACTGAACACAGTAGCTATCAACTTACAGCCTGCAGAACTAAGACCTCAGTTTTCTTTGTCCTGTAGTCCACTACTTTGATAGTTTTGTAAAACACTAATGAAAGTACTTAAAAACAATCCAAAACTTAAATGCCCTGATATGTAAAGGGCAGAAAACACTCTGCTCTACAGAATTCAGCAAGGCATTTAATGAGTCTTCAACCATACCAAGTCCTGCCACACAGGGAGTAATTAACTCCAGTAGGGAACTGCCCTTAATGCTGGTAGCAAGAGGGACACCATGCAGGCAGGTGGAGCACTTTACTCAAATGATAATATTTAACTCACTTTTTAGATTGTATTGCCTGCTGCAGGCTGTATAGCTCTGGAATAAATAAAGAGAACAATCTGACAGTATTTTCTAGGTGACTGTATAGGAATAATCTCCAAGTTACCTTCCTAGGTGCAACCAAGTACCCAAGACAGATGCCATCACACGCTTGAGTAGCCCCAAAGCAAAACCTCAGGCTGGCTTGAAGCTGGTGTTTTCTAACTGTTACTCAAGGAAAAACATCATGCTTGATTCAATTATAAAGTTTTCCTACAGATTTTCTATGACAGCTGTATCTAATATGCTGGAAAAGTAAACATGACTAATCACATACTGTACAGCACTCAGTTGTGTTGACACAAATAGAAATAGCAAACTGTCCTGTGTGCTGCCACACCCTCCTCCCCCCATATCAACACACTGCATCAAAGCCTTAAAAATTGACATCAGACATTTCATATTTAGTGTTTTCACCTGTAGAACTTAAAGCACTTTGCAGAAATTAGGAAAATAAACATGAGTAGGATTTTTAAAATATATATGCATTTCCCTTCACTGACCAGACATTTCAAAAGCAACTCTGTATCCTGATCATTTTGTCCAGGTCATACTAACTATAAGGGAAAAAAAAACAAAAAACAAACCTCAACAAACCTACCCAAACCACAAAGCACACACCCTACTTAGTTAAATACTCTGTGTCATCTAAATTTTTAGGTACCCATTCTTCTTGTATGCACACATTTTTAAAACATCTAGTCACACAGTGTGAGCCACAATTCAGGAAACTCAAAATCCAATTTTCTATTTTTAAGGAGTTACCTGCAGCAGCACCTTGTTTGGACTTTTCCTGATCAAGACATTTATCACCTTCATTAGCTCTGACTTTACTGCAGTGGGGAATACCTACAGAGCATAAAGCATCCCTCCTTCACAGTAATGATCTTTCTCTACCTTCCCAGCTGCTGAGAGCACTAATATCCACCCAGAACCTCAACCACGTGCACAAAAGCTGGACAGGGAGGGAGGAGACTCTGTGCTCGCAATGGAACACACACAAGCTCAACCTATCCTTGCAAACAATGCTGTCTTACACATGTAAGACATTCAAAACTGTTACCTGTTTTAAATTATGTCAAGTTTATATAAAGGACAGCAACTTTAAAAAGAAAACAGTTAATATTGGTTCAGGTAAAGTTCAGTCTAAACCAAGTATTTTTACTTGGCACCAAGCTTTTGGAATGAGTTAAGACATCGATATTAGAGAATGCTCTCTGAGCCCTTCAAAACAACAGAAGGAAAACATTCTTTTTCCTCAAATTAAGTTCTCCAAAAAGTACAACGTTGATAACTCACTTAAACATCTTGACTCACTGACATGCAAAACACTTAATACTACAGACAAACTTCAAAACTTCAGAAGTCAGAAACAGGATAAAATTTGTTTCAAATGACCATTCTTATTCCCATATAGCAGTTCCATACTGTCAGGCTGCACAAACTATTGAAAACTGCATGCAATATTCTCAACTCCTTCAGGTCTTCGACAAAAGAGAAAGTGAACTACTGCTCTAATTAAGAGGTGCTAAGCTTTGACCAAACTAATAGAACCAAATGTGAACTTCTGTCAAGTACCCTCTGATGTTTTGTTAAACATCTGTTTTTCCTACTTCATTTCCTGTTCCCTCTTTCTCTCCCTCCCCCACCAGACAGGAAATTGTCTTGACAACAAATGAATCAGCTAGAAGTGGAACTAAGCAGCCATCAGCTGATTCCTCATTGTTTACAGTCACAGACACTTCAAAAAGCCTTGCTACTGTTTGCTTCCTAAGTGACCATAGCTGTTCTAACTTCATCTCATTAAAATAAACGTTTAAACACAACAGAACAAGCTCGTTTTGAAGAGCCAACTGATGATTTTCATCTTGAGATCCAAAAAATCGAAACAAGAAACACTTTACTCCAAGTGTTTCTTTAAGTAACTGAAATCATAAAAAACAGATATTGTAGTTGTCAAGTCACAAGATCCACCAACCTTCTATTTCTAGGTTTATCTTTTTTTCAAAAAAAAAGAAAAAAAAGCCAACCAAAGAGAAAAAGCTCTAAATAAAATCCCAAACAGCAATACAAATGCATTTGCTCTTTAAAAGCCATCTGGAAAAGCAACAGTATTGTTCATGGTCTATAGCAGCCTCTATATTCTTGTAATGTGCTATTACAATGCCACATCCACATTAGTATTAGTGCATTTTATTTCTAAACTTCTCTTCCCTCAAGAAAACCTTACTCCTATAAACACAGAGATTGTGAGAAGTATTTCAAGGTTGAAATTAGTATTCAACATAGGCAGTTTCTACAGAAACTGACCTATTTTAGGACTGTGACAGGATTTATATTTTATCAGTTGGGTATGTTTAATAGAGTTTTAACATTCAGTACACCAAATCTTAGCCTCAATTCTTTTGGGCTGCCCATCTCACATTCTACAACAGAATAAAAAAAGTTCAGATTAGTATGACATTTGAGATAGCATGCAAGCAGCTTAAAGTAAACGAAAAAAGAGAAAACAAGGACTATGGACAACCAACTCCATAGTGAAAGATTACGCCACTACAATTAGTCCAACTACACAGCTCTGAAAGAGTTCAAGTGTGCCTCTTACCACAATTGCATGCGGAGAATGCACTAAGGCCTTAAGTTCATTCAGGTCGTTCTCAGCCTGCAGAAATCGGCATAAGAAAAAAAAAAATATAAGGAGGACGAATTTTGAATTCTCTCATAGATACTATAAATTTCAACAGTGGTTAATACAGTCCTATAAGCCCTACGTTACCTTATCCCATTCTCCTTCCATGACATGATTGCGGAATTTGGTAGCTGAAGGATGTTCTAAACGACATCCTGACTCTTGCATGAGGAGATCAACAGTCTGGCTGCAGGAGAGATACAGTGTAAAAAAACCCGACCAGTTTCACCCTCACAAATACACCGCCTGCCATGAAAACAGTTTACCATAAAGTAACTTTAATAAAACAAGAATACGATGACCAGATTCAGATGCTCGTTCAAGAAGATGATCTCAGTTGCCTGAGACATGTAAAAAGCTACCTCTACCTAAAGCAAGTTGGCAAGGAGCTTGAAAGCTTTGCTGAAGTACCATAAAGTATGTGACTTACCAGCCACCACAAACAGCCAGCCCTGCACAGAAGATAAACTTTATGAAGGAACATACAGTCTAGAAAGCTGTTAGCTACTGGCTGCCATCCCCTGCCCTCTCCCTACCTCCCCCCTAAAAGAACAAGGAGAGCTACAACATCTGGCTCAGGCCTAATTTTTTCTTCTTCATCACTTCTTAAAAGACTGGCTCCTTAAAAAAAAATAAACAAACTCGGGAACCTGTAGCCCTCCCCCTTTTATACTAAAAATAGCTTATTTACTGTGGTGTCGTCTATGAATAGTCACGAGTTGTCTGCTGCTGTAAACTTGCCTCTTGTGTCAGAGGCAATTTATTTTATGGAATATATTCTTTATAGCGGACCCATTCTGCAGTGTTTTGAAGGCATCTTTTGTGGCTACATAAGCACTTTGCAGGACTTTTCTACCCTCCTTCCAAAATGATGACATACGGGCTAGCTTTAGCTTTAGTCACAGAGTGTTATGATTAAATACTTAAGACTTCCCCTATTCCACTGGGAAATTACCTTCTCTATTCTGATTTTAAGAAAGGGTGAACATTCTCATTTCTTGTTTACAAGTAAGATTGTTTGGAAAAACACGTGTCCAGCACAGATCTAGAGAGGCCTTCACCATTTAGAGGGCCAAAGGTTTCCAGAGTGAAACCGAACAGCCTGCTCAAGTGGCAGTTTACTTTGTAGTGTCGCTTCCTCCGAGCTGACAAGCCAAATCTTGGAGCTCATCTGCGAAAAGCCGCCCCCCCACGCCCAGCTGCGGGCTCCATTATGTTTACCAGATAACTTCTCCCCCACTAACACATTTGTATTGATCTACACTTATCGGTGTGCAACTCGACTTCCATATTGCCATCCCTGGCAGGGGAAGCTCCTGTCCTGTCCCTTCGCTTAGACACCGGCACAGGTTTGGAAAACACAGCTCCGGCTCCATTTTTCCGGGAGCGGGCCTGCCCCACCGCTCTGCCTCGCAGCCGGGCACCGCTCTCCCCTGGCTAGAGACCACCGGGCTGCGAGGGGACAGTTTCGGCCACCAACCCACCCCGCCGGGGGTCCCTTCCTCTCCCCTCCTCCCCGCTTCGGGCTGCCCATCCTCCACGGGGCCCCCGCGCCGGACCCTCCCCGCGGACGGAGCGGAGGACGGCGGGGCGTGTGTGCGGGGCTGCCCCGGCCCCGGGGGGACCCTCCGGTCAGGGCGCCGCAGGAAACGAAGGAAGGAGCCCGCCCCCCGCCCCGGCCGCGCTGCCCCTCGCCCACCGCGGCCACTTACTTGAGCCCCAGTCCGTGGAGGTGCTGCCCGATCAGCCGGATCACGTCCTCGTCGGACTGCGAGAGCCGCTTCTTCTTCTTCAGGGCGCTGCCGCCGCCGCCGCCGCCCCCCAGCTCGGCGGCGGCCGGGCCGGGCCCCCCGGCGGCGGGCACCCCGTTATTGACGCCGAGCCCGCCGGGGCTGCCGCC
>VZUI01040037.1:0-18096 GCA_013401135.1 Cettia cetti | reverse complement strand
CCTGTCCCTGTCCCATCCCTGTCCCTGTCCCTGTCCCTGTCCCATCCCTGTCCCTGTCCCTGTCCCATCCCTGTCCCATCCCTGTCCCTGTCCCTCCATCCCCAGCCCGGCCAGCTCTCGCAGCCTCCCGTCATTAGCAGCCTCTAATGCATTCATGCATCGCTCGGTGGGCAGTGAGCTCCTCACTATTACCTTGGACACTCATTTAGCTGAATTTGATAGTGACAACACATTGACATTGGTAAGGTTAATGACCCAATCCTTTATTTCATGGAACGAGTGGAACAACATTTAGTACCTTGTTCTGCCGTGTCCCCGGGAGCTGCAGGAGCTCTTCCTTCAATGGCACTGAGGCATCTTTGCCCTTTAAGTAATTGGCACCGTGAAAATATTCTCTAGGTCCTGTCACAATTGATTAGGATTGCATTGAATTGAAAAAAAAAAAAAAAGAGAAAAAATTACTTTTATTTTCCTTTCTTGATCTTTTTACAGTGAGTGAAGGCAAAACTCGATCTCTGTGGGTGAGCAGGCTGGCAGCTCCAAAAGAGTGGGAGGTAAAGTCCTGGATGTGGAGCTCTGCCCTCACTTCACCCTGACCCGCGGGTCCAGAGGTTCCACAGGAATTAATCCCATTTCTGCTGGGTGTTCCTGGGCAGGAAAACAGAGACCCAGCAGCTCCCGGGGGGTTCTGCCCTTCCGAGCCCCCAGAGCAGAGAGGGGAGCGGCACGGTGGGAGCTGCAGGAACTTTAAGGAATTCTCTTTCTTCCCAAAGGCTGGAAGATGAAAAACGTGTGGGAGGAATTCTCTGCTCAGAGCAGGAAGCCACGGCACAGCTCTGAAACGACACCTGGGAACAGGGAGGTGGCATTTGGTGGCAGTGACCCAGAAGACAAGCGGTGTTTTCTCCTTGGGAGCGGGAGGTGTGAAGTAAAACATCATTTTTGCGTTTGCAGCAACAACAAAAAAATCCTTGACTTTGGATTCGTGTCGTCCTTCTCTCACCTTCCCCCTGATTTTAAATTACCCCTGATTGTACAACAGCTGCTCCCTTCACGCCTGCATATGGCTGCCTCCTTAAATCTGCATTTCTGTCGAGGGGCTGCATACAAATACCCAGCTGAAAGTTTGCTTTCAAAGCTCTGATTAACCAACTTAGCGCGGCAAAGAAAAATGAGTATTGACATGAGTGGAGGAGCTGCCAGGGAGGGGAAGGGGGATGGAGGGGAATGGTAATGACAAGTGTCAGGCAGGGACACTGCCGAGGCCCCGAGATGAAGCAAGGCCAGGATCAAACCCCACATCCTCAGACTGCAGCCTGTGTCTCATGCCGGAGCTCAAAAAATAAAACCCTCAAAAAATAAAACCCTCAAAAAATAAAACCCTCACAGATGTGAAATTCTCAAAACATGAGAGGAATGTTACTTTTTTTTTTTAAGGCATGTGAGAAAAATCCCTCCACTTGACATGCTCAGAATGTCTCCTCATCAGGCTTTTGCTGCCCAAAATACTCAGCAAAGATTTCCAGCACAGCTCTGGGTTGGGAGTGTGTAGGATGGCAAGATAAAGGAGTGTCTGCCTGTGAGCTCTCGTTGGAAAAGTTATCTCTCTTTTGATTTTAAACCTTTAAAAATAACCATATAAAAGCACAGAGCTGTCCTCTGATCATCTAAATCTGTTTATAATCTGCTGTACAGCTTTTTCTGCTGTCTCTACAGGATGGATTAGCTTTTAGTTTATGGTAGAGGAAAAGGGTCTGTGTGTATACGGGAGATGGAGGCCGAATTCCAAGGGTTAAACCACACAATTTTGGATTCCTTGGTGACTTCCCTTGTGCCCAGGGGCTGGTAATTAACTTCTCGCTGCCTTGACCTCTAATTTTGGTTATTTTGTTATTATATTTTATTATTGCCAGCTCAAGCCCTTCCTTTGAGCCTCAGGTGGCGCTGGCTGAGGGATGTCACCTCTGCAGGGGACGGGGATTGGGCAGAGGGACATCCCTGGTGGGAGGAGGGCAGGGGGCACCTCTGCCACCCACCCCCGATAGGAGGAGGGCAGGGGACACCTCTGCCACCCACCCTGGTGCCATTCCCGATGGGAGGAGGGCAAAGACACCTCTGCCACCCACCCTGGTGCCATCCCTGATGGGAGGAGGGCAGGGGGCACCTCTGCCACCCACCCTGGTGCCATTCCCGATGGGAGGAGGGCAGGGATCACCTCTGCCACCCACCCTGGTGCCATCCCTGATGGGAGGAGGGCAGGGGGCACCTCTCCCATCTACCCTGGTGCCATTCCCGATGGGAGGAGGGTAGGGGGCACCTCTGCCACCCACCCTGGTGCCATTGCAGAGACACCTCTGCCACCCACCCTGGTGGAAGGAGGGCAGGGATCACCTCTGCCACCCACCCCGGTGCCACCCCAGAGCGTTTCTGCGCCCAGCTGCGGCTGGGGGACGATGACCCCCGGGGCAGAGGCAGTGCGAGGGCACGGCCCCGCTGGCTGAACACATTTATTCATTTCCCCACTCCCCTCACACCCCCCGGCTCTCCACCTCCGCTCCCCAGCTGAGCCTTGCTGGAACAGACTCTATATTTGTCTGCTGCTTCCCTGAACACCCATTATTATGTGGAATAATGATGCGGGAGCCGCGCTCGGCACCTCTGCTCGCTGCCTGCCGGGGGCTGGATGGTCGCCGGCGGCGGGGGGTGATAAATGTGGCGTGAGATGCCTTTTCCACAGCAAACTGCAAATTGCCTCGGCAGCGCGGCCCACAAAGGGGGCCTGCCGAGAGAATTTATCTGCCATTGTCGGCCCGAGGAGGCAGAGGGAGAGGAGCAGCCATCCTATTTTTAAAAAGTCACTTTTGATCTCGCTCGGGCTCCGAGTCCGGAGTATTTTAAAGGACTTCTGGTGGAAAAGGCGGAGCCGGGGACGCGGCGAGGATAAAGGGATTTATTTTTAACTGCAGCCAGGGTTCATGACCACGGGAGCATTTCAATTTTAAGCCACTCAGTTTGAATAATATATTTCAGCGAAGCGAGTGTTAAGTCATCTAATAACTCCTGGGTGGGAGGGGAGCTGGGGGCTGGCCAGGGGGAGAGGGGAAATCGCCTTCCCAGGAATTCCCAGCACTTCCCAGAGCAGGGGAGGGCAGCAGAGGTTCGGGGGGGTTTGGTGGCTCAGGAGCTCACACCTGCCCCGTTGGGGCCTCAGAGAGCAGCGGGACGGGCACCCCGGGGGTGCAGCGATGGATTTGTGCTGGATCCTGGGGTGCTGGGGAAGGCTCTGGGGGCGTTGGGGATGGACTGGCACAGCCACAGCAGCCACAGCCCCCGGCACGGGGCACCCCGGGACGCGACAGCCTCACACCTTGTGCCCCACCCCGGCTGCTCCTGTTGCCTCTGTGCCCGCTGGGAAGGGCAGCAGAACAATTCCGAGGGGGGGTTCGGGGGGGTTTTGGCAGCAGAGCCCTCCCACCATCCCCAGTTCCAGCAGGCACAGCCGGGGCACGGCCCGCAGCGCGCCCTGCTCACCGGAGCTGCAGCCCGGGATTCATCGGGAGGTTTCCAGGGATAAATGCTCGGCTGCTTTTAATTGCATCCTTCATTAGCATCCCAGAGTTATTGTTTGCATTACAGTAATTGTGCCCGTCCTCCTCGGAGCTCCGCGAGCGGAGCAGAGCCGGGAGGGGCCGGGAGGAGCCAGGAACAGGGGCTGGGAACGGGGAACAGGGGCTGGGAACGGGGAACAGGGGCTGGGAACGGGGAACAGGGGCTGGGAACTGGGAACAGGGGCTGGGAGAGGGGAACAGGGGCTGGGAGCGGGGAGAAGGCCCTGGGGATGCTGCCGGGGGACCGGCGCAGGCTCGGCTCGGCTGCCGGCCCCCTCGCGCGGCTCCGGGCTCTGGGATCCCCCGTGGAAATGCGTTTTCCCGGTGCTCCATCCCTCCCAAATCGGGTTAGCGCGATCGGCCGCGCCTCCCGCAGGAATTATCCCCGAATTAGGAGTGTGCAAATGGAAGCAGATTAACTCTCCTTGCCTCAGTGTCCCTCTTTGTGACAGAACCTCCAGCAAACGCCGCTGTGAGAGGAGGCTTAATTTATTTATGTCATGCCTAATTAACAGCGCGAGATCCTGCCTCAGAAAGGGGATTATTAGCAACAATCATATTATTATTCCAGCACTGTCGATTTGAGCTGAACTCTTATCAATAGGTGATAAGCAGCTATAAATCAAGGAGGGATTAGCAGCGCCCCAGGGCAGCAGGATCAGCGCTGGGAGGTGCGAGCGGATCCCACCCAACCCGGGCGAGCTGCGCTCCATCCTCTAAAGCAGGAGTGATGAAGGAAAAACACAAACCAACCTGCACTGGAAATCCATTTCCCCCAGCTCGGCTGCAAACACATCAACCAATTTGCAATTCCAAGCTGAATCTGAGGGATTAGAACCTGTTTTTCTGCGCTAACAGAACGAAAAATAAATACAAGTTTGCGGGTGTTTCTCCAATGGCCTTTAAATCAGAGCTTTATTTATACACCGATCCTTTCCCAGGCACAGAAATAAAGAAGTCCTCGCTCCTCTTCTTCATCTGAGATATCTTCATATCTTTTCCCATGAAAATAATTCATGACACTGAGAAAAAAAAACTTTTCTATGAATCACTGATGAGTCTTTGATGCTTAATGTGCTGTCCAGCACGAGTTCTCTCGGAGCGTACTTTAACAAGAAGATCTGATTTTCTTCCTACCATCATTAAAGTTTCCCCTTCAAATTTCACTTAACAAGCAAATGAATGTTCTCCCAGCATAATTATAATTTCTTTTTCTTTTTTTTTTTTTTTTTTAAGGTAGAATTTCGTGTAGGAAAAAGCTTTGTGTTGTGTTTCCCCCCGGGAGGGACCCGGCCAGCTGAGCCATGCTGGGATTTGTCTCCAGTTTGGGTTGGGGTTTAAAGCACAAACCTGACAGGATTCCCAGGGAGAAAACAGCAAACCCCTTCCTGCAGGGCCTGGGTGCTTTTCTGGCTGATTTGGGGTAGAAAACTCCCTTCTGTCGAGCCAGTTTTCCGTGCAGAATTCCAGCGGGTGCCAGTCTGGGCACAGGGGGCTCTGGCATGGCTGAGCCTTGCTCAAAGCTCTCTCATTATTAATGTCATTTACCCTCTGGCACTAATTGCTTTGTGGGTTAAAAGTGTTCCCCAGCTTCCCCTCCAGGAGCAGGGGTGGCACCTGGAATTCTGCTGCCCTTCCCAGATTATTTTCCCCTTTCCTGCTCCCTCTCACCTTCCTGGCTGGGTTTGATCCCTGATTTCTGCCCTGGGCTCCCAAATCCTTTTCCTTGGGAATAATGGGCACCTACCCCTCACACCTGAAGTGGCAGAACAGGATAATTGCAGTGGAGTGCAGGGAGCTTTTGGTGTGTCCCGGGCTGTGATATTTAATTTGCCAGCAGCTCCTGGCCTCCGAGCAATTACAGACAGCAAAATGAGGGGAAGTGCCCCAAATCTTTGGGCACTGATGGGAAGTGCCATCCCCAGGTGCGCCCCTGCACCCCTGGCAGTGCCCCAGGCAGGGCTGGGCAGGGCTGGGGCACCCTGGGACAGGGGCAGGTGTCCCCTGGGCTGGGATTTAAGGTCCCTTCGACCCAAACCACCCCAGGATTCTCTGGAGATGACGAAGCTGCCTCCGGCTGGGTGTCTGCAGAGCTCTTAAACAAACACCCTGCAACACAAACCACAATAAAATACCCAGAGCAAACCTCAGTGCCTGCGAGTGAACAATTATCCAGAAAACAGAATTTACAAACAGCAACTGCCTTAAAAGCAGCTGGAACCACGTGGGGAACAAGCCACTGTTACAGTTCTCCTCCCCCTCTGGATTTGTCTGGGGATGCTCAAAGCCTCCTCTTGAGGGAAAAAAAGCCCTCTCATTTCTGCTCTATTTGTATGCTACAGTAGCAGTTTGGAGAAATTAAAAATAATTGATACATTCGCCAAAGCACGAGCAGGAACTATTTCATATTTTTAAAAGCTTTGCAAATATCCAAGAAAAAAAAAAAAAAAAAAGTGCTGTGCCTGCATAAAGGCAGGGCTGAGATCTGCTCAGAGGGAGGGAATGGAGCCCTTTTTTATGGGAATATCTGAGCGTGACAAACCCACAGATGGGGGATGTGGAAAAGCCGAGCAGCCCCCGGGGCTGGGCTGGGGGAGGTTTTCCCTTCGGTGCCAGCGGGGCTGGGGAGAGCTCCTGGCCGTGCCCGTGGTGCTGAGAGTGGGCTCGGTGCTGAGTGCTGAGCCTCACCCTGCCCTGCCAGGCGCTGGGACTGGCAGGAATTTGGGGCAGTGTTGATGCTGGGCACACATCCCACGGGGCAGATCAAACCCGGGCTCCCCGGGGCGCCCTGGCAGCAGCTTTGCCATGGGATTTTCAGGAATATCCCCAGAGCAGTGCCCTCAGCTGTGCCCAGCAGCTGCAGCAGCAGGAAGCACAGGAGAGGACTCCCAAGGTGAGGTGAAAGGGAACGAAGCACAGAAAATGGCATTAAAGATGAACAAATGCCTCCATTATTTCACCAAATTAAATGCACTTTTCCGAGTGGGAAGGCAAAAGTCAGTCATTATCTGTCTGTAATACATGGCAGCAGATAATAAAGAGGCTTTATGATCTCTGAAAGCAAATCAGAGGATATTTAAACAACACGCCTCTCTCTGCAGGAGCAATAATTACAAAACCAGGTCAAAACGCAGAACAATCCAACCCTGCCCCGAGCTCCGGCTGCTGGGATGAGCGGAGCAGGATCCGAGCAGGATGATGCAGCTGCTCCCCTCCTCGTGCCTCATCCGCACCCCCAGAGCCCCGGGCTGTGTCAGCCCCGGCCCAGCCCCGACCCAGCTCCTGCCCCGGCACAGAGCAGCTCCTCCTCTGCCAGCAATCCCAGCTTGGAAAGGGAATTTCCCTGCCTGGTGCAGCTCCACCATCCCAGCGGACACCCAGCCTGGAGTTCAGGAGCCCAGCCCAGCCCCATCCCACCGGGAGATGAATCCTCCTGCTCCTCACAATCCTCCCTGCCGTGCCCATCTTCCCCTCCTTGGCCTTAGGTTTTTATTCTAATCCCCATTTTCTTTAACTAACACAGGTTTGGCACAGTTTGGGCTGGGTTTTTGCAGAGTGGTTTGCTAACCTGCTCGGAGATCCCTCCCATGGCCCCAGGGCTGAGCACCCCGGGCAGCTGGGAGAGCCCTGGAGCTGCTGGGGTGTGCTGGGCTGTGCCCCAAAGCTGCTCCACTCAGCTGGGAGAGCCCTGGAGCTGCTGGGGTGTGCTGGGCTGTGCCCCAAAGCTGCTCCACTCAGCTCAGAGTGCCCTGGAGCTGCTGGGGTGTGCTGGGCTGTGCCCCAAAGCTGCTCCACTCAGCTCAGAGGGATTTTGAGCCAATCCCGGCAGGAACAGCAGCAGGGAGCACAGCCAGGGCCTGATGCTCACCAGTGACAGATATCACCTGGCTCTGACAGACAGAGGGAATTAATTCTAAATCCTGTGGTTATCTTTTGCAAAGTTACCTGCACCCATCCTGGGCTGATTTAATGACCTTTCTGGGACAGGGACAGCTGCCAGGGGGGAGCAGTGACATCAGGCTGGAAGCACAGGTGATGATGAGTCCTTGGGAGCAGCAGCCACAGCAGCAGCCCGAGCCAGGCTGCATTTCACACTCAGGACACCTTGGTGTGATCCCACAGGAACCCAGAATTATCCAGCAAACACCCCTGCTTTCCCGCTGGCTAACCCAGCACAGAATTTTGCTGATAAAAACAAAGGCTGAGCTGCTTCCCCAGCCCTTGCTCTTGTCTAATCCTCTGTGACCCACAGGATGAAAATTGGACTGATTAAAGCTCCAGCAAGCAGACTGTGGGAATCCTGGCAGCTCTTGCCCTGAGGGGAGACTGGAACAGCCTAAAAGGTCTTTTCCCTGCTCTGATTTCAGGGATTTTTATGATTCACTTTGCTTTGGGAATAGAAAGGAAAAGGCAAAGCACCTGGACAAATTGTTTCAGGCCCTGGGTACCAAAGGAAAGGAAAATGTCAGGGCAGATGAACACGTGGCCGCGGGAGAGCAGCTGAGAGATCAGAGCCTGGACAGGACCCTGGGGGTGGGAGAGGGCAGGAAAATCTCCCTCTCCTCCTCAGGGAGATCCTGGGCTGCTTTTCCTCTGGCCAAAAAATGGGAAAATCCCCTCGAGGTCCAGCTTTCTGTGTTGTGTCCCTTCCCAGGGATTTTCCCTCAGCAAAACCCCAGCCCTGGGGTGTGTTTGGGGTCCCTCCTGCCCCAGGATCAGCTGGGGCCGGGGCTCCGTGGGAGAACGCTCCAGCAGCAGATGGAATTGTGGCTTTTATGGGATTTATTGCAGGGAAGCACCCTCGTGGCTGTGACATCCATGGAGCTGCATCCTCGGGGGCCCCAGCCCTGCTGCCAGGCAGCTCCGGACGTGTCTGCAGCCACTCAGCCCCAGCTGGGCCCTTTGGGCTCCCAGAGCCCCTCAGCTCCTGGCATTTGTGGAACTGGCATCATTCCTGCTCCCGGGATGTGATTGCAGCTCCAGTGGGAATCCCCAGCCTGGGCTGCACCCGGGCCCCTCTCACGGCACCCAGCGCTTGTGCAGGGCAGAGAAACAGCCCCGGGGCAGGAATTTGGGGAATCCTGCAGGGGAGGGATCCCCTGGAGCTGAGCCCAGCCCGGGGCTGCCAGCTGTGGCCTTTGGGAGGTGCCGGTGCCACACGGGCACGCCCCAGGGAGGGACAGGGGCTTGGACCACAGGAAAGGAAACCAAGGGTCAGAGCTTTTGGGGAGACTGGGGATTCTTCCTCAGTGGCTGGAGGCCTGGCAGCCCCACCTGGGGACTCAGAGTCACCCCAAAACAGCATGCAGAGGCAAAACTGGGCTGCACCTGCCCCACACTGAGACACCAGCAGCCAGCCCAGGGAATCCCTCTCTCCTCAGGACCAGGGGCTTTCCCTGCACTGATCTTCCTGCTGCCCTTTCATCAGCTGGGGCCAGATTGAAGAGTCCAGCAAGGAACTGCATCTGCCTGGAGAGTTCCTAAATATCTTGGTGGCTGTTAATTGCAGCACTTCCTCCCTGGGTAACAGCCAGGGCAGGTCCCACGTTCTCCAGTGAGCAGTGTCATTTCCTGCGGTTCACCTCCTCTAAAAGTGCCTCAGAGTGGATTTCCAGGGGAGGGAGGCAGGGGAGGCAGTGACCACTGCAGATCCCTCCCGTGCCCTGAGATCTGGGGATGATGCCTTGGACTCTGCAGCGTGGTGCCAGGCCAGGGCTGGGCTGGGACCCTCAGCAGGAGCAGCCCGAGGCCGGGAGGGATCCAGGAACCCCTGGGGTTACTGGGATGTGGGAATGGGAATCACCTCCAGCCTGAGCCCGGGAAGTGCAACCCCAGCCCCATCCCGGTGTGTGCCCGTGGGATTGGGGATCCCAGAGCTGCAGGGCAGGAGCTTCCAGGGACACAGAGGGGAGGGAAGGGCCGTGCCCCCACCCCTGGCACGGCTCAGGCCCAGCAATCCAGCCAGGAGATGAAAAGGAGCATCCACACTCACAGGGCTCTGCTGCAACCTCATATTTCCTTGGGTGTCTCTGCAGTTAATTAGTTATCCCCTTCTTCCAGTTAATTAGCTCAAAGAAAAAACAGCCCTTTGTACTCAGCCTTATAAATTACAGTCTTTGCCTGTCTTATATGTTAGAAGAGATGACACTTCCTGCATTTCCTTAGCAAGGTCACATTTACAATTCCTAAAGGTTTGGGAGGAATCTCAGCCAGGACGAGGGGAAGGTTTCAAAGTTACCGTGATGCCTTTAAAAAAATTATCAGAGGCACTGGGAGGGAAAATTGTGAGGATCAAAGCCAAGGGACTCTATTAAAAAAGACTAACTAATGAAAAAGTTACTGAGAAAATGCTCAAGTGTGGCAAAAGGAACTTCAGATGTGGGTGAGATCCTGTCTGAAGGAGCTGGGGAGCAGCTGGAGGGTGACAAGAGGCTGCAGCAGTGGGTGAGGTTTGCAGGAGGTTGGAAAGGCTCAGATCTGTTCAATAAAAAGGGGTTTGACCCTTTACCACGCTGCATCAGCTGCACCAAATCTCCTGGGAGGGCTGGGCAGGGCTGGGGGTGTCCTGGGACTGGGGGAGGTGTCCCTGCCCTGGAAAGGGCTGGAAGGAGATGGATTTTAAGGACAGATTTGTCACCTCGTTGGACCTTTCAAGCTCATTTTGGGTGCTGATCTCCTCCAGGGCATTGAGTGCATTCCTTAATCCACCACATCCTGCTGGAGGGCTGGCACAGAACCCTAAAACGTGAAATTTGGGGCTGTGTTTGCAGTGCTGGGCCCCAAACCTGGCCTGTCCCTGGTCAGGGGGAGCAGAGCCATGGGTCCCATCCTGCTGTGCCCTCGCCCTGCCCAGGAGGGGCTCAGCACAGTTCTGAGGTGTCTCACTGATGGATGTGCACAGGGAGAATATAAAAAGAGAATTTAGATAAAACCGAGGGAGGCGTTCTCAGTGCTGGCCTGGGGTCACAAGGAATTCTCTAATAACTTCAGCTCAGGCACTGCACTCAGGTTTTGCAAGGCTGGGTAATAAATGAGACATCAGTCAGAGCCCTCAGTGGGAGCAGGACAGGATGGAGAGCTGTGTCCTTGGGATATCATCCTCATCCAAGAAGTGGAGAACCAAATCATCCTGAAGTGCTTTCATCTCCCTCTCTGGGCTCCGTGCTGCACACCCAGTTATCAGGAGAAGAGAACAGCCCTGCCAGGCCGGGCTCAGCCAAAGCTGCCCATGGAAAGGCAGGGAGCAGCTGATCTCAGCCTGGAGCCACCCCAGCCCCAGGGCTGAGCCGAGGCACCAGCACGCAGAGGGGTTAGGTCAGGGAGGGAGAGGAGGAGAACAGACTCCAGAGCAAGCAAGAGCGTGATCCCAGCAGGGGAAAACTCAGAGGGGTTCCCAAACCACCCCAGAGCTGAGAAATGTTGGGGTAGGGAGCCCGTGGCTGGTTTAACTCAGGCTGGAGGAGCTCAGAGCTGACCTTGGAGAGGGGCTGAGGCTCCTGAGCACAGCCTGGGGCTCCTGCAGCCCCTCCCAGCTCCCAGCACTGACCTCGAGCCAAAGTCTCCGTGTTTGGGAGGAAAATGCCCCCAAACCCCCTCATTGTCCTGCACGTCTGGGTGCCACTGTTGGACACAAAATAAAGAGCTTGACTCTAAGGCAGAAGAAAATTCAGAAGGCTTCTATGTACAGTTCACCCAGCCTTTTATAACATGCTGTGCTAAGAAAGCAAATGATTGGTCTGTAAATCACCTCTCTCCATTGGTTAAACACCAAAATAACACCTGGGAGAGAGATTGTTGTGAAAAACTTCGAAATGTTACGAGAAGAGAAAGATTATTTACATGAAGTGTCCTTGAATGAAAAGTCTCTCAAGAAATTTTCCCAAGAGAAGGAAATCAGCCACTGACAAGCTGGAGACCTTGCAGAGTCAGAAATATCAAATCCACACAGAGAGAGCCTCGCAGGAGCTTGTGCTGCCCCTCTGGGGCTGGGAGCTGGAGCTGGAGCTGGGAGCTGGAACTGGGAGCTGCGAGATGGAGCTGGAGCTGGGAGCTGGAGCTGGAGCTGGAGCTGGAGCTGGAGCTGGGAGCTGGGAGATGGAGGTGGGAACTGGGAGCTGGGAGCTGGAGCTGGAGCTGGGAGATGGAGCTGAGAGATGGAGCTGGAGCTGGAGCTGGAGCTGGAGCTGGAGCTGGGAGATGGAGCTGGGAGCTGGCGCTGGGAGCTGGAACTGGGAGCTGCGAGATGGAGCTGGGAGCTGGGAGCTGGGAGCTGGAGCTGGAGCTGGGAGCTGGGAATTGGGAGCTGGGAGCTGGAGCTGGAGCTGGGAGCTGGGAATTGGGAGCTGGAGCTGGAGCTGGGCACTGGGCACTGGGAACTGCTCCCTGCCTGCCTCTGCCTCTGCCTGGCAGCAGCTCCAGGACATTTTTGGGCTGCAGCCTCACCCTTCACCGCCCTGCAGGCCCCACCCCAGCCGTGCCTGCACCTCCAGCCCCCCTCCCCAGGCTCTGGGGGGCTCCTGGCAGGGCTGGGGCGGAGCAGGGCCCCCCCCGGGGCGCGGGCACCTGGTGCCAGCCCTGCTGTCACCGAGCACCGACCCTCTGCCACCCGTTACAAATGTCACCCTGGGAATTTTGGATTGCAGCCTGGGCTGCAGAGCCCCCACGGCTCCATGTGCTAATTACAGCCTGTCTGAAACGCTAACGAGCCCCAGCAATCAGGCACAGAACGGTGGCACTGCTCCTGGCCAAGCTTTGGGACAAAAAGGCGCAATAAAGCCAAACCTGCTGTAGGGTTGGGGTTTTTGGGGTCGTTGGTTGAGGTTTTGGGTTTAATGCAAGGAGCTGGGTACAGAGTGTGTTTAAGCATCTGTTTATTAAAGCTGGATTGTGCTAGAGGTTCTGTTCCAAAGCACACCTGACAGCTAAATGAATAGCAAATGATTTCACAGCCATCTCTGCTATTTTCTGTTGTTACTCTACAGCCAGCTCTGCACGCAGGGCAGGTTAAAAGAATCCTCAGCCTTCTCTTTAATACAATAAACTTTGTCAGATGTTGTTATTATTTTATCTGAATGCAGATACATCCCGGGTAAAATATGCATAAAAGCCTCACTGGCTCCTCGAGTCGGGGGAAACAGGAGGAGTGAGGGGAAAGCTGAGCGAGGTGGCTTTAATTTAATCTGCCTCAATCAGGACCTAATGGCAGCCATTAGAAACGCTGGCAAACCCAGGGAAACAACTTTATTTGTGCTGAGGGCCCTGGCAGTTTGGTGAGGGGATGGCAGTGTGTGTCACCCATGGAATAACAGAACCCTCTGCCACGGAGCTCCCGGCTCAGCACCCTCAGCTGGGTGAGGAGGGGGTCGTGGATCACAGAGGGGGTTGGAAGGACCCTAAGGGTCATCCCCTTCCACCCCCCCGTGAATGAGAGCCCCTCAGAACTGTTAACAGGGCTAAGGATTGTCCAGACAGGGCTGGGAGAACATCCAGGAGCACCCAGGTCCCCCAGCAGCTCCCAGGGGTGGCACTGCCCCTGCTCCAGAGTCAGCTGAGGCAGGGGGATCCCCTCAGGGGTCTGAGGGGGGTTCTGGGTCAGAGGATCCGTCTGAAAAAAGAACCAGAGATTCCCTGAGGCCTCAGCCAGAGCAGGCTGGAGCAGCTCATCTCCTTCAGCCAGGAAATAAAAAAGGTGTGAGAAAAAAAATAGTGCAGAGAAGCGCAGAGATTTGTGGTGGGATCAGTGCAGGAGATGAGGAAGTGCAGGGGATCATTGCTGTGAGTGACCTGCAGGTGAGGAAATGAAACATTTGGGGTTTGGTGACCCTGGGAGGGACTGAGGGAAGGGCTGTGCCTGCTGCTGCCTCAGGAGCAGGCGGGATTGAGGAGGCTGGAAGGGGTAAACTGGGCGTGTGCTGCTCTGCTGGGACCCTTGCAGCCACAAATGCTTCTGGTTCCTCATTCCTGGGGTTTGCTGGAGTTATTTTTGATTTTTTTTTCACTGAGTTCCTGCGCTTGGTGTGCCCAGTTCCCTGGGAAATGCTCCTGGGGCAGATTTTTTTGGGCTTTGTTTCAGTGGGAGGTGCTCAGGAGCAGGGCAGGGAGGATCTGGGAGCTCTCTGCACAGTGGATTTATTTTATATATATTATATATGTGTTATATGTTATATGTTATGTGTTATATATGTGTTATATATGTTATATATTCCTGATTTATTTAATTTTCTCAGAACATTATTATTATTATTATTAATAATAATAATAATAATAATCCTTCCCCCAACTGACAGTCTGCATGTCAAAGTTTCACTCGATTTGAAACGCCTGAAAGATGAATCCCAGGGGAGAAATAACACTGTCTGTGTGTGCTGACACTCCCTGCCCCAGGTGCTGCTCTCCACCTTCTCTCACAGCAGAATAAAAGGAATTACAGGCTGGGAATCGAGCTGTGTTTGCAGTGACTGTGGCTTGTTTGTGCCATTTCACTGAGAAGGAGAGCGGGCAGGGTGGCTCTGTTTGGTTTTAACCTTCAGCTGTGGATGTTTCAGCCTGGAGGGGCTGGCAGAGGTGGGGATTTTACTGCTCCTGCCCCTGGGGAGGGGAGCTGGGCACCTGCAGGGTTTGGGGCTGTGACCTGGCAGGGAAATCCTTACCTGGCCCCAGCCCTGCCCTGCACCAAAATGGAAATTCATTCTGCCTCTCATTTGCCTTGTCTGAGACCTTTGCCAGTCTGATTCACTTGCTCTTCCCTCTCCTGTGCGTCCCGGTGCCATTTATCCCAAAAAGGGCAAAATGTCCTGTGTAAATCACTGCTGATGGCTGAAGGAGCTCACCACAGATTATGGAGGCCATCAAACTTTGTTTTTCGTATCTAAGATATCCACGAGAGCTGTTTCTGAGAAGGCCCAGAGTATCTTCTATGAAAGATCCAATTTCAGGGGCTTTGGGTGTGATTGGAACTCTGGGGTGGTTCATTGGCAAGGACCAGAACAGCTGATGGGAATGGGGTGCCTGGAGGAGTTTTGGGGGGCTGCTGTTGGGGCCTGGTGGCCCCAGGACAGAGCCCAGCAGGCAGCCAGCCCAGGCAGGAGCTTTCCCCCCTTTTTAATGGCGTTACAAGGCCTGAATTCAAACCAGGGGCTCCTAATTGGCCCCAGGCCTGGTTTATTTTTAAGATGCACAGGTTTGGAATAAGTTTTCTTTAAAAATCCACAGAAGATTTGCAGAGGGAAGCAAAGCACAATGGGTTTATCATGGAACCATGGCCAAGGGAGGCAGGAAATAACCAAGGGGGGAGAATTAAGCTCTGCCTGCGTGTGGGGGGTGTGGAAGGGAGGGGCTTCAGCAAATGCACCAGGAATCATAATTAAACTCCTGCCTTCTGATGATTAAAATGGAGTTGGGGGAGCGTTTGTGGCCTCCAGGATTATCTGACCATTAGGGACAGCTGAGGGCTTGGGGGGAGCAGCAGCACATCCCTCTGTCCCCACAGAGCAGAGCTGTGACTCCAGCAGCACCTTCCCTGCTCTGCCCAGGACAGAGGGGACAAAGGGCTACTCCTCAAATTAAAAATAAATAACTAAATAAATGTAAATGAGCAAAGAATCCCCCTGGTTAGAGAAGTTATTCCAGCAAGTGGCTCTATAAATGTCTTTATATTGTTATTTCCAATATTAGTTTGTTGTTCCTTCATGAAAGCTGATTTATTTGAAATGTTATTACTTGAAACACCCTAATCTTTTTGTAATAATTCATATACTGCAGATTACAGTTTTGGACGGCAGCCCAGCTCTGGCTGGAATCCTATTTATGGATTAAAGGATTTGAACAGCATTGCAAGCTAGATCTCCGAATAGCAGGATAATGTAAACCTGGTTCCATATAAAATGCTTTCCCTCTGCAATGGTAACCCCATTAAAGGCAGATTGTTGGAGGAGAGCACTTCCATTACAGCAGGGCAGGATATCTGCACCCCTGAAGAGCCAGGACTGCCAGGGCTGAGCCCTGCCCTTGTCACCGTGCCCTGAGCTGTGTCCCCAGCCCTCCCTCCCTCTGGGAGCCCCGTGCAGAGCACCCCAGGGCTTCTGAGCACAGCTGGGCTCCGGAGGGAGCTGAGCCCCCACAGCAGCAGTGGGAGCCCAGCACGAGCTCCCCAGGCTGGGACCGAGCTGGGGCTGGGATTTCTGTGGGAGCCCCAGCCCAGGGACCCCAGAGATTTCCATGGGAACCCCAACAGCACAAACCCAGCCCAGGGACCCCAGAGATTTCCATGGGAACCCCAACAGCACAAACCCAGCCCAGGGACCCCAGAGGGATTTCCATGGGAACCCCAACAGCACAAACCCAGCCCAAAGTCCCTCAGAGGGATTTCCATGGGAACCCCAGCCCAGGATCCCTCAGAGGGATTTCCATGGGAGCAGCAGCACAAACCCAGCCCAGGGTCCCTCAGAGTCATTCAGGGACAATCCCAGCCCTGAAAGCTTTGGGGAGAGTTGTTATTTAATTAATTCCCCACTTAATTTAATTGTGTGTGGGGAACCCAGCCACGGGCTGAAGTTTCCTTATGTGGTAGCTGAGAATGAGTCACAATGGCAGAATTTAATTGTAATCTGCCTCAAATCCATAGGAAATGCAGGACCAGGCTGGCAACAATGGCACTGGGAGCCCACGTTCAAATGAATGGGGTTGGGACTGGGACAATGCCACTTTTGAAGCCGTTTGCACAGGTGGCAGCAAGGGAGGATTGAGGGAAATTGGAAGCAGAGAACTGAAGTGTTTCTGTGTGTGTTTGTGGGCAGCTGAGCTGTGCCAGGGCCTGTGCCCCCAGCCAGGCTGCATACAGCCACGAATCGGGCTGAGAATGTCACAAACCCAGAAAATCAGAGCCACACCTTGGGAGAGTGCTGAGGAGGAGACCAAGGTCTCTTTTCTCCTCGTGGGCAGCAGCAGGGGAGAGGGCTCAGCGCTCCCTGGTTTCAGGGGGTGCAGAAGGAAAGGACAGGCTGGGATCTCCTGCTCCAGAAAATCCTGAGACACTCCCCAAACAAAGAACAGCTGGAAATGGGGCTCCTGTGCCTGTGGGTGTCCCTGTACCCCTCCTGCCCTGGGCACAGCAGGGCCTGTGGCTCTGGGGGCCACCCCAGCCTCCTGCAGCACAGAAATCATTCCCTGCCTCTCCCCTGGAATGGGGGAGTATCACGTGCATCCCGGAGGGTTTGAGCATTACTTATTATTTCTACAGGGATTTGAAGGTTAATAGCTTTACACAAGCCTAATTAATTGCTATTATTTAGTTTAATATTCTCTCTGAGTACTCTGCCCATGCCGAGCTGGCTCTGCCACCCTCCCTGCAGAAGGGTTGGGAGCAGCAGTTTGTTCGTGGCCCAGGAACGTGCCCAGCACTGAGGAGCTGTGGCAGAGCAGGGAAGGTGTTTGAGAACATCACATCCAGCCCTGCTCGGGGCTTCTGTGCTGCAGCAGAGGCAGCAAAATAAACGGGGTTGATAAAATAAATGGGGGTAGTGAAATAAATGGGGGTAATGAAAAAAAAATGGGGGTAATGAAATAAATGGGGGCAATGAAATAAATGGGGGTAAGGAGCCCTTCCTCACTGTGCCCGTGCTGCTGTCCCTGCACACAGCTCAGTGTGCCCCAAACCCACCCCAGGACAGGCTCTGTCCCTCCCCTGCCCTGTGCCCAAGGAATGAGAGATAAAAGTGGTGTTGTTGCTGCCTGTAGATGGAATTTTGGAGCGTTTGGCTGCTCCCTGCACGGCTCCCTCCGAGCAGGCAGGGAAGGAGCTGCCTCGCAGAGCTCTCCCGGCCAAGGAGGAAATCAAACCATTCCCTGCAGGGGCTGGGCAGGAGCTGCAGGAAGATCCCGACGGAGCAAAGCGTGGTGTTAATAACAAACCGAGGAAAAGAGATAAGAGCTTTGTGTTCGTGCTTCAAACCCGCAGGGTAACAAATAAAGTCAGCTGTAATGTCACTGAGAGGGGGCACCGGAGAAAGATGGATCACGGACACGGTGTGTGTGACAGAAAAACGAATGGCAGCGGGACGGGGCACCGGGGACACCACAGAACCACTGCTGGCCACAGCCGGGGGGGCTGGGGGGGCCTGGAGGGTGCTGGCAGCAGCTGAGGGGCCCCCACCCTCTGCAGGGCTCAGGGAGGGCACGGGGGCTCCGTCCCACGGAGGTTATGGGCACGTCTGGCACTGTGGGGAGGGCGGGATTGCTCGGGGAGAGCCCGGGGAAGGCACCGGGAGCCTCAGGCAGTGCCCTGAAATATCCCTGAGCATCTCCTGCCTCTGTCCCTGAGCCTGCTGCCTCTGTCCCTGAGCATCTCCTGCCTCTGTCCCTGAGCATCTTCTGCCTCTGTCCCTGAGCCTGCTGCCTCTGTCCCTGAGCATCTCCTGCCTCTGTCCCTGAGCATCTCCTGCCTCTGTCCCTGAGCATCTTCTGCCTCTGTCCCTGAGCCTGCTGCCTCTGT
>VZUI01040036.1:0-17179 GCA_013401135.1 Cettia cetti | reverse complement strand
AGAGTTTGCTGCAGTCTCCAAAACATTCAGTCAAACAATTCACCAGTCCCATATTTTTGTCTTTACCCCATGTTGTCCCATCCCTGTCCCTGTCCCTGTCCCTGTCCCTGTCCCTGTCCCTGTCCCTGTCCCATCCCTGTCCCTGCCCCTGTCCCTGCCCCTGTCCCTGCCCCTGTCCTTGTCCCTGTCCTTGTCCCTGTCCCTGTCCCTGTCCCTGTCCCTGTCCCTGTCCCTGCCCGGGGAGCACGGTGGGCACGGGGCTCTGACGGCTCTGTGCCTGTGCTGTGTCTCTCCCCAGGCTGCTGATCGTCTACCCCTGGACCCAGAGGTTCTTTGACAACTTTGGGAACCTGTCCAGCCCCACGGCCATCCTGGGCAACCCCAGGGTGCGTGCCCACGGCAAGAAGGTGCTCAGCTCCTTCGGGGAGGCCATCAAGAACCTGGACAACCTCAAGGGCACCTTCTCCCAGCTGTCCGAGCTGCACTGCGACAAGCTGCACGTGGACCCCGAGAACTTCAGGGTGAGCTGTGCTTGGAGCCTCCTCAGAGCCCCTCAGTGCCTGGGGGGTTTTGAACAGGCATCAGTAACTTTTGTATTTTAGTGAGCAAGCAGGACACGGCCGAGTGGAGTGGGAGCTGGGGCAGGGGAGGGCTGGGAATTCAGGAATGCAGGGTAGTGCTGGGCTCGGGCTGCAAGGACAGAGTTGGTGACAAACACAGGGAGAGTCTCTAAAGCTCTGGGGCTTGTGCAGGCATGGCTACAGAAAAGGAGCAGGGTGTTGGCCTCTGCTCCAGCCTGGCCTTGGGGACGTAGAAGGTGAGCTCTCAAGGACCCTCAGCTGAAGTAGGAGTGGGTTTCACAGCAGGAAAAGGAAAGGCAGAGAAATGTCTGGAGCTGGAAAATGTGAGAGGCAGCAGAGATGGAGCAGCTGGGTGCTCGTGCCCACGGCCAGCACAGGGCTCCTGTCCTGGGGAGCTGGGCCCCCTGGTCCTGGGGTGCTGTGCAGGGTGGAGGGGTGCCCACCCCCCTGCTGACCTGATTTCCCTCCTGCCCTCCCCTCTGCAGCTCCTGGGTGACATCCTGGTCATCGTCCTGGCCGCGCACTTCACCAAGGACTTCACCCCTGCCTGCCAGGCCACGTGGCAGAAGCTGGTCGGGCTGGTGGCCCACGCCCTGGCCCGCAAGTACCACTAGAGCCTCGGGGGGCATCTGTGTCTGAAACAGGCAATAAAAAACACATTTCCTGCAATTCTTTGTGTTCTGTGTCTCTGTGGGCCCTGGGCCTCTCCTCCTGGGATATTTGCAAGGTTATAAATTTGTAGAGATTCACTGGTTAGGCAGGAATTTACCCCTCCACAGTTTGCTACTGATGTATTAAGTTGATCAAAAGCATTTTCTGCATCAGTGATGAAAACTGGTGCATCTTGATCAGAATTTGACATCAGAAATGTGTAAGATCCCCGGAGCAGGGGACGAGGGCAGCTTTCAGACAGGATGGGTTAGAGCCTTTTTTACTCATTTTGGCTTAATGGAAGAATATCTTTGCACTGGAATTGAAAGATTCTATGTAAACATGTCAGTTTCAGCAATGTTTTTCCAGGAACAGCCTAAAAAGCAACAAGGAGAGACATGTTGGTATCTCAGAATGGTGAGGCCCTTGTTTTGCATGATTTAGGAATCAATGGTTTGCCTTTCTCCTGACAGAGCAGGGATTTGCACTTAACCCCTCTATCCTGCACAGTCAGGCAGGCAAAGGTCCAGCCCTGCTGGCAGCACCAAGGGGCTGGGGGAAAAGAATTAGGAAAAAAGCCCAAAATCTGACTCCAGCTTCCTGCAGCACAGCTTCTCCTTTCACCCAGCATGGACATTTCAGCAGGACTGCAGGAGGTGAGACCACTCTCAGCATCCTGCTCCAGTTCAAAGCCTTGGAATGTTCCAGCACACACAGGGCTGGGTGGGGGGTGTGCCCAGCAGCACCCCAGGCCTGTTGGGGTGCCCAGGGCTGGGTCCCACCCAGCGCAGTGGCTGGGGACCTCAGCAGTGACTTTTCATCTCAGTGTCCCCATCTTGGTCATTCTGCTGCTCCTCTCCTGAGGACATATCCCGGTGATGCCTGGAGCAGGTCCTGCTCTCTGGCCAGCCCTGGATGTCCTGCTGTCCAGGGACAGGGACAAGGCTGTGTCACAGAGCCAGCGTGTCCCACTCTCCCAGTGCCAGTCGTCCCTCTCTGGTGTGACAGAGCAAAGTTACATCCACCAGCAGCCCACCTGGCCCAGAAACAGGCCAGGAGAGCAGAGGAGAGCCCTGGGTGCAGGATGCCCCTGGATCCCTGGCAGTGCCCAAGGCCAGGCTGGGCACTGGGGCTGGAGCAGCCTGGGACAGTGGGAGGTGTCCCTGCCAGGGCAGGGTGGCACTGGGGGGGCTCTGAGGTCCCTCCCAACTCAAACCTTTTGGGATTTTAAAACAGGAACAAGGACACCCTCAGGACGTGCTGGCTAAGGACACAAGGCCCTGCCTGCTCTGGAGGAGAGCAGAGGTTGGCCTGGCTCCAGAGCAGAGCCTGGGCACGGGTGCCACTGCTGCTGATAAGGGCTCTGTAAAGCTTGGCGGGGACATTGCTGCAATCAGGGCCCACGAGACTCTGCTTGGGCAGAAAGGCCCCACTGGAGCTGCCTTTGGGAGCGTTTGTCCCTGAAAGGGGAGGCTCCTGTCCATGGATTGGGGCAACTGTGTGGCCAAGGCTTGAGCAGCCTGGTCTTGTAGAAGGTTCCCTGCCTATGGCAGGGTGGGGTGGAATGAGATGATCTTGAAGATCCCTTCCAACCTAAACCATTCCACGATGCTGTGGTTCCTGGAGTTGGGAGATCTTCCACCCACACCAAAGGGAGCAGCCAAGTGGAAGGATGCTCGAGGGAAGGCTCCTGAGCACGGTGAAATCCATCCCAGGCTGGGAGCAGGGCTGGTTTTCTGTCTGGGGACTGGCTGGGAGCAAGCTGTCAGGTGTTGCTGGGGTTGCACTGGGGGAAAGGAGATCTCCCTTTGACTCTGCAGACTCAAAAAGAGCTACCCCAGGAGCTGCCCCTGCTCAGCAGATTGAGAGGAACATTTCCCCTCCCAGCCTGAGTCCCCAGAGAGTTCCCTGAGCAGGCAATCCCTGTGCTGGGAGTTCAGCTCCCAAAACCTCCCAGCCTGGCTGCTGCCTCCAAGGCAGAAAGCAGGGGATTATTAAAGCATACTTAAAATTAGCTCTTATAAAAATGAATGAAGCAGCAGTGTGAGCCCAAGGCTGGGACTGTCTGGGCTGTGCTTGCCTTTGGTTTTTCCAGGTCTCACAGGGTCCAGGGCTGCTCAGAGCTGCTGCAGGCCTGACCAAGCTCCCCCTGCCATCCCTGCAGGCAGCTGGGGGCTGTCTCTGCCTCCCTGGCAGCTTGTGTCACTGTCCAGTGGCCCTGACCACATGGACCAGCAGCCACAGCTGCAAACAGCCTCTGGGCCAGCCCAGCACAGCAGACTTAGAATTGCTCCCATGGCTCAATAATCTTCAAATGTAGAAACCCTTGGAATTCTTTCTCAGGGAGTTTAAACTCATGTTTTGAGCTTATGCCAGCTGCTAAGTGCCTGGGGCACTGATGCAGCTGCTGGAGAGGCTCTCGGGGTGCCCAGGGAAGCTGTGGCAGCCCTGCCCAGGGTCCAAGGCCAGGCTGGAGAACCCTGGCACAGTGGAAGGTGACCCTGCCATGGCAGAGGGTGGCCCTGGATGGGCTCTGAGCTCTGGGATTCCAGGATCCCATGTGCAGAGCCCTTGGCAGGTTCCCCCGGCAGGAGGGGGTGACGATCCCTGCAGGGACACAGGCCTGGCCACCCCAGAACAATCCCCAGCGGGCTGGAGCCATGCCAGCAGCTCCAGCCGCGCTCGGGGCCCAGGTGATGCTCGCCCACCCCGAGACAGAGGGGCAGGGGCCCCTGTCCCCCTTGGACGGCATCCAAGCCCCGCTATCTTCCCCGGCGCAGCCCCGCTCCCCCCAGCCCCGAGCTGCGGCGCCGGGAGCCGAGATTAGGCCCAGCCTGTATAAAACTGCCCGGGGCAGCCCCGGAGCACGGCCCGGCACCGCTCGGGCAGCACGGACCCCTCTGCCGCCACCATGGTGCACTGGACAGCCGAGGAGAAGCAGCTCATCACCGGCCTCTGGGGCAAGGTCAGCGTGGCCGAGTGCGGCGCCGAGGCCCTGGCCAGGTGGGTCCTGCGGGGCTGCACCTGCTCTGAAACCGCTGTGGTTCCACAGGAACGTCAGTGTCTGTGTCTCTTTGTGTCCCCCCCACCTCTCCCCAGGCTGCTGATCGTCTACCCCTGGACCCAGAGGTTCTTCGCCTCCTTCGGGAACCTGTCCTGCCCCACGGCCATCCTGGGCAACCCTATGGTGCGCGCCCACGGCAAGAAGGTGCTGACCTCCTTTGGGGAAGCCATCAAGAACCTGGACAGCATCAAGAAATGTTTTGCTCAGCTGAGCAAACTCCACTGTGACAAGCTGCACGTGGACCCCGAGAACTTCAGGGTGAGCCGTGCTGAGCTCCAGCCCTGGCTGGGCAGAGGGTCTGGGCTCTGGAGGGGCTTCAGGGGTCTCAGAGGGGTCTGACAGTCAGTGAGACCTCGAGAGAAACCCTGGGGCTGCCCAAGAGCCTGTGGAGCGTGGGGGCAGTGGAAGGGAAAGGAGAGTGATATTTGGGGAAGGGTTCTGGGGCTGGGATCTGTGAGAAGGGGCAGGCAGGCAGGCAGGTGGGTGGGGAGAAATGCAGAGACAAACGTGTCCTGGTCAGAAGAAACATCTTGGAGCGGGCAGGAGGGAAGGAACTGAGGGATTTAGAGGGAAGAGCTGAGCTTGGCTGTGAGGGAAAAAGCACAGCCCCTTTGGCAGGAGGGCTCTGAGCCCAGGGACAGCCAGGGTGGGTAGGGATGGCAGCGAAGGGGTAGACTCAGTAGGAGAGCAGGCAAAGGGAGGTGCTGGGGGCAGGATCCAGCACCCCCAGGGATCCCCGTGCATGCCAGGCCACAGGCTGTGCCAGAGCCTGGTGCCCTGCACGGGGCCAGGGCAAATCTGAGATAAATCTGAGATAAACCTGCTGTGGATTCCCCAGGGGGTATGGTGGGGAGGGATGTGAGGGCAGCCCCAGCTGACAGCTTCTTCTCCCTGTCCTGCCAGCTCCTGGGTGACATCCTCATCATCGTCCTGGCTGCCAACTACGGCAAGGAGTTCACCCCTGCCTGCCAGGCTGCCTGGCAGAAGATGGTCCGTGTGGTGGCCCATGCGCTGGCCCACGAGTACCACTGAGCCTTGGGGAGCCTGCCTGCCTGCCTGGAGACACTCTGGGGAATCCTCCCCGCCTCTGCTGGCCTCTAATCACCAAATAAACAGCAGCTGCTCCATCACCAGGAGATGTCTGGTTCCTTGTGGGGATGGGGAGGCAGGGACAGGGGGGCTGGGGGAGGAAATGCTCACAAAGATGGGATAACATGAGCCATGATCTGCTTCGTGCAAGTGAAACCTGTCCAAGATGGAGATCCCAGGGGAGTGTTCAGGACAAAACCCAAATAAACACCACAAAATACAAACAGGAACACTCAGGCACTTTTTGGAGACATTGGGTTACATTGCTTGGTTAAATGTTTTAAGACTTTCACCAAGTGAGTGGAGTGGAACTGTACAAAAATGTGCAGTGGGAGAAGTGACAGGAGACTGGGGCCACGGCTTGGAACTTCCTGCATGTGGGGTTTGGTTGGCTTGGGATTTTTTTAAAGTCATTGTCATTTTTAGATTACCAAAGGCAGAATGTGACAGACACAACCATCAGGATTTGGTTGGATGGGACTTGGAAGAAACCTGGGACAGTGGGAGGTGTCCCTGCCCATGGCAGGGGTGGGACTGGGTGACATTTAAGGATCCTTCCGGCCCAAACCAGCCTGGGATTCTGTGATTCCATGAAACACCACGGTCACCCCCAGCCTGACAGGGTCCTTGGCCAAGCCCCCTCCTGCAGTGAGCAGGAACAAACACAAACACTGTGCTCCAAGGTGATCCAGACCCCTCAGGGCATTCCTGGCCCCCAGGAGCTCCATCCCTGTCCCCTGCACCCACCTTCCTCCTCCAGCTGGGTGCAGGAGCAGAGGAGCAGCCCCGGGAGACCCAGCTGCCTCTCCCACTTCTCAGGAGCAGCCCTGGTCACCCCGGGGTCAGGCACTGCCTCAGGCTGCACATCTGTGCAGAGGTTTCTTCTTCCCCATGGAAAGGGGGCTCAGGCCTTGGCAGGGGCTGCCCAGGGAGCTTTGCAGTGCCCATCCCTGCAGGTGGCACCTGGAGGTGGCACTCAGAGCTCTGGGCTGGGGACAAGGTGGGCCTGGGGCACAGCTGGCACTGCCTGGCCTGGGAGGGCTGCTCCAGCTCAGGGATTCTATTCTATGACTCTCTGATTCTGTGCTCTTCAAGGTCCCTTCCAATCCAAACCATTCCATGACTCTGTGTGTGCCATCAGATGGTCAGATGTGGCTTGTGCATCACACACCTAACGCAGTGAATTTGGAGAAATGCTCTGGGTTATGGCATCTCCTTTGCAGCCCTGCCTGACCTTTGCCAAGAAGTTCTTTGAGGCAGGAGCTGCCTCTTGGCTGCAAGGCCTTGCCCTGCTTTTAGCAGCGTCATCCTGAGGTCAACCAAACTCTTAAAGAGCTGGTGGGGGAGCAGAGGGAGAACCCAAAGCCTGACAGGTCCTGCAAGAAGAGGAGAAGGAGAAACTGGTGCATTTAGAGGGAGAATCCAAGAGCCCCAGGCCCAGGTCTCCCCTCTCAGGGGTTGGCACCATCCAAGGGGCAGCAGGGCCGGCACCTTCCCTGGGGAGCTGCCGCAGGGCAGACTCTGCCCGGAGATAATGCCTCTCTCCAGCAGGCCTGGAAATCAGGGACGGGGAGGGCGGGCGGCGGCCGAGCTCCATCTGGGCACCCTGCCCCGGGCCCCACCCTGTGCTGGGTCCCCTCCCCGGGGTGCCGGGGCCGCGGGGCCCCCGGGCCGGCAATGGGGGGGGCACAGGGGAGGGGAGGGGCCCGGGGCAGGGGATAAAAGCGGGGCAGCGGAGCGGCTCCCCAGCGTGCGATCCTTCGGGAGCAAAGCCCAGAGTTCCTCCGCAGCCGCCACTCCGACCCTCCGCCGACACCATGGTGCAGTGGACAGCCGAGGAGAAGCAGCTCATCACCGGCCTCTGGGGGAAGGTCAACGTGGCCGAGTGCGGCGGCGAGGCCCTGGCCAGGTAGGTCCAGCTCCCGGGAACCTGCGGGGCTGCACCTGCTCTGAAACCGCTGCAGCCACCGGAGCCTCGATGTGACTGTGCTGTGTCTCTCCCCAGGCTGCTGATCGTCTACCCCTGGACCCAGAGGTTCTTCGCCTCCTTCGGGAACCTGTCCAGCCCCACGGCCATCCTGGGCAACCCCAAGGTGCAAGCCCACGGCAAGAAGGTGCTGACCTCCTTCGGGGAAGCCGTCAAGAACCTGGACGGCATCAAGAACACCTTCTCCCAGCTGTCTGAGCTGCACTGCGACAAGCTGCACGTGGACCCCGAGAACTTCAGGGTGAGCTGTGCCCCTGACTCACCCACCCAGAGAGGGAGCGACCCAGCCAGGGCAGCGCGGGGGGCAGAGGGGCTGGGGGCTGGCAGCAGGGGGACATGCAGAGGGACAGGGAGGGAAGGAGCCAGTGTAGCCTGGTGGGAAGGCACCACAGGGGCTGCAGGTGAGGGTGGACGGGCACAGGAAGGGGAGGACAGGGTTTCAGTGAGGGAATGCAGGGGGAGAACAAAGAGAGAGAGAGGAGAATCTCCTCCTGTTGAGCAGGAAGAGGCTTGAGGCAAGGGGGAAGAGAAGGAGCAAGAGCAAAGTTTGGCATGGAGGAGAGGAGAGAGATGAGTGAGGATCAGGAGATGGCAGCTGGATGCCAACAGCCAAAGGGGATCTACAGAGAGAAAACTTTGGCTGAGAGTATCTCAGTGGAGCAGAAATCCCCCCGTGCCAGCACGAGCTGGTTGTTTGTGCCAGGCTGCTCTGCAGGGCCAGCTCCTGCTGCGCTGGGAGCTCGCCTGGGCCTTCTGCCTGAGAGAAACTCCAAAACCAAGCCACAAGGGACAAAGGAAAAATTAGTCCAAAAAGTCTGGAGAATTTTTGGTTGCTCTTCCCATACAGTAGCAGAACCTGAACCTTTAGGGAAAGAGCAGAGACCAAGTTTGAGGTGCACCTTAAAGAGGACCTGGGGGAGGTTTTAGAGATTTCCTGCAGGCTCCCCTGGGTGTGCTGTGAGTGCTTGTGTGGGGATGCACAGGGCATGGCTAACCCGAGGCTGCTCTGGTCCCCACAGCTCCTGGGTGACATCCTGATCGTCGTCCTGGCCGCCCACTTTGGCAAGGATTTCTCTCCCGACTGCCAGGCTGCCTGGCAGAAGCTGGTGCGTGTGGTTGCCCACGCCCTGGCCCGCAAGTACCACTAGAGAGCGGCGGGAGCCGGGCAGCGCCGCTGCCCCGAGCCAGCAGCTTCCAAAAGCCAAATAAAGCTCATCCTGTGAAGCCTCCAACGTGTCCGTGTGTCCCTGAGGGCATGGAGGGCTTGGGGGGAGAGCTGGCTCACAGAAACACCCCCAGCCCCTGGTCTGAGTGGTTTTGGTGGTTGGTGTGGGATTTACCTCTGGAAATTGTGCTTTTGGGGTGCCGGGTTGATGAAGCCCTGCCACCCCCGGGGTCACACACACGGGGACTTTGCACGGAGGAGCTACTCAGAATTTTACTGTAAAACCTGCATGTGTCTCCTAGACAAGGGAAATTGAGAGGATTCGTGTTTTCTGAGGGGAGGATAAACAAATTGAAGACTTTAATCTACCCTGGCTCATCCCTGGCATAAAACCTACCCCAAATCAGCTGAGTCACAGGGGCCCAGCAGCCAGCTGGGTGGGGGCAGGTTTTAGATAAACATTTTGCTATCACGGCCTGTCCAGACTTTGTTTATTCACATCCCTCCCACCCTGTGCCACCCACTCTGCAATTTGGAGGGGCCTGATCCTGCCAAGAGCAGCGGCTCAATTTCCTGGATGGGAGTTTTGGGTGGGTATAGGTGTCTGCAGAGCAGGACTCTCTGGTAGGGTTTGTTCTTGGCATGGGAAGCACATCTGAGCAGAGCGTGACACAGCAAGAGCGAGGTTTGGCTGCAAGGACGTGCTGAGGGAAAACACTGGGCAAAGCTCTTCATCCCTGGAGTTCTGGCACCCAGTTTGCCCTGGGTTCTGTCTCTGCCTCACCCTCACATCTCTGGGCACCCCCCTCTCTGCCCCTGCCCCACAGGAAGGTGTTAGAAGCCTCCAGTGACCCCAAAATGCCCTTTCAGTCACAACACCCAAAGAAAGAGGCATTTTGTTCCTGCTATCCAGGCACGCAGTGAGAAGGAGAGAAGATGACTCACAGCAAGTCCCAAAGGGAGACTGGGCAGGCACAGAGCCACCAAACCCCCAAATATTTCATGATTTCTCTTTGGCTCCATGACAGATAGGATCTGTTTCCTGTGAACATGGCTGTTCCTGGACTTCAGGCAGCAGTGAGTGAACTGCTGGGATAAGCAGGTGCCCTCCTGCAGGAGAGGTGTCTGGGGACAGGAAGGACAACAGAGCTGCAGAGGGGCTGGGGACAAGGGCTGCAGGGACAGGAGGCAGGGAATGGCTCCCAGTGCCAGAGGGCAGGGCTGGCTGGGATCTGGGGCAGGAATTGTTCCCTGGCAGGGTGGGCAGGCCCTGGCACAGGGTGCCCAGAGCAGCTGTGGCTGCCCCTGGATCCCTGGCAGTGCCCAAGGCCAGGCTGGGCACTGGGGCTGGAGCAGCCTGGGACAGTGGGAGGTGTCCCTGCCATGGCAGGGTGGCTCTGGGTGGGATTTGGGGTCCCTGCCAGGGCAGGGGTGGCACTGAGGGCAGGGCTGTGAGGTCACTTCCATCCCAACCCATTCTATCCTTCCATGATCCTACAACCTGAGCAGACCTGCAGGGTTCTGGTGTTCCCTGCACCCACTGAGACGCAGCAGGATGGGAACAGCCCCCACTGCTGCTGCCTCGTGGCCTCACTCCCATCTCCATTCCCAGCTGGGACGGCACCCTGCTCCAGTGCCCCCAGCACACAGATCCTGAGGGATGCCCTCTCCCCCTGCTGCTTTTCCTGCTCCCATCCCACCATGCCAGAACATCCCTGTGGGTGCCAGCACCCCTTGTGTGGAGCCCAGTGCAGCTCTGGCAGCACCCAGGTCCTGCTGGGGCTGGAAGGGGGTGCAGGGGGTGGGCACTGTGGTGGCCTGGCAGCCTTTTCCCTGCATCTCCCCTCTTCCTGCCTGTGCCAGCCTGAGCTCCCCTTGATCTGGGACTGTGGGGACTGGGTTTTCTGGAGAAAAGGCAAACGTAGCAAATCTAATGAAGATTATTCATTCTTATTCCACTAAAATAAAAGTCTACAACTAGCATGGGAAAAAGATATTGTCAGGCTGGAGACCTCCCTTGCTATTTGCTGTCACTGAGTTGCTTTCCCTGCCGTATTTTCAGTGCAAGAGACACTTGGCAGGAGGTGGTCCCTGGAGGAAGTGCAGATGTGTGAGGAGCTTGCTCTGCCTGCTGCAGCCTGGTCACCCCCTCACCCATCCCCATCCGACAGCACCCAGCCTCTCCTCCTTAGCCCAGCCCAAACCCTCTGAAAACAGCAGGAAAACAGTGCACTGACCCCGGCCCCTTGGGATCACCCCCCTGTGCTGCTTTCAGCAGGAACGGTGCTCCCTGGGGCTTTCTGCAGCAAACAAAGGAGGAAATCTCCCCGGGCACTGCTCCTGGTGAGGGTGCTGCACCCTGGTGTGCTCCGGGCTGTGTCAGGGGAATCCAGACATCTCCTCCAGGAGAGCCTGGCCTGGCTGGACGGGCAGGGGGAATGTGGAGCTTGGCAGGCCCAGAAGGGGCTCCTGCAGAGGCTGGACATCCCTGAGCTGAGCTGCTGCTCTTTGCAGAGCCCAGGGCAGAACCTGCAGCAGCAGCCCTGCTGTTCCAAGCCCGTTTGATGCTCTTTGTGGCTCAGGAAGGGGCAGAGGCTCTTTGGCCCCTGCTCCCTGCCCACAGCCCCGCAGGCTCTGCTGAGGGGACAGCCCCGGGAGGGGTCACACAGCAGGGGTGAGCTTTGAGGGCCTTCCAAACCACTCTGAGATTCTGCCTTGGAATACCAAGGAGCAGGGTCCTGCCTTGCCCAGCATGGGGTGTGGCACACTCCCCCCTTCTCCAACACTTTTAATTAAAAAAGGGTAATTCTCTTCATTTATTTCTAAAGACAAAAAGAAAAAAAAAGTGCTTTTGGGGTGGATCTCAGGCTAAATCCAAATGCTTTAGCATTCCAAAAATGGGGAAATATTTCAAGGTTCTTTCTTTCTGGTTTTATTTTTTTTTTTTTTAAGAATGAAACAAATCTTGTTTTCCCAAACCCCAGAGCTGTCTGTGGGAAGACTGAGGGTTCTGTAGTGGCAGGGAGTGAGTAACCAGGGGCTGAGGAGGAAGAGGAGGAGGAGTGTGCAGGGTGTGAGAGCCCTTTCAGGAGGGGAATTCCCCTCAGGGACAGTCAGGGCAGGAAACCTGCGGGCTGCAGGTCATGTCTGGCGGGGAGGACAGGAAGGAGAGGGACCGGGGAGGGGGAAAATCCGCAGCAGACAAAACGGGGAGCCATAAAGGAGAATCTGTTCGGAGCCAAAGGACACGGGAGGGTTCTGTGGGGGTTCCAGTGCCAGCAGAGCCTTGGTGACGGCAGCACTGACCCCTTTCTCCTGCAGCTCCTTGGGGACATCCTCCTCATCGTCCTGGCGTCCCACGGCGGCGGGGATTTCAGCCCTGCATGCCACTGTGCCTGGCAGAAGCTGGTGGCTGTCGTGGCACACCCTCTGGCCCGCAGGTAGCCCTGAACATCCCGGGAGGAGCAGCAGCCCCTGAGCTCCAAATAAACCCGTCCGTGGCTCCTGGGCAGCGTGTCCGTGTGTCTGTGCGGGCACGGAGGGGCTGCGGCTGTCCTGGGACACTGTCACACACTGCCACCCGCTGGGTGACCCCGGGCTGTGACAGCCCGGGATTCCCGAGCTGTGCCGGGCTCTCTGTGTGCGGGATTCCCGAGCTGTGCCGGGCTCTGTCCGTGCGGGATTCCCGAGCTCTGCAGCAGCATCCGGAGCACAGAATTCCCTAATCCCGCTGCTGCTGTCCTCAGGGAACCGGCGCCTGCTGTGCCCATCCCCGGGCTGTGAGAGCTCCTGATACAGGAGAAAGTCTTTGAACTCAGGCTCCTGGGAGGTCCAGAAGGTGTTGGAGAGGGGCTGGGGGCTGCAGGGACAGGAGGCAGGGAATGGCTCCCAGTGCCAGAGGGCAGGGCTGGGTGGGATCTGGGGCAGGAATTGTTCCCTGGCAGGGTGGGCAGGCCCTGGCACAGGGTGCCCAGAGCAGCTGTGGCTGCCCCTGGATCCCTGGCAGTGCCCAAGGCCAGGCTGGACCTGGGGCTGGAGCAGCCTGGGACAGTGGGAGGGGTCCCTGCCAGGGCAGGGTGGCACTGGGGGGGATTTAAGGTCTCTCCCCACCCAAAGCAGTCCATGATTTCCATGGTGGTCTCCAGGAGTAGAGGAGCCATCTCCCAGTGGCTGAGGAATCCAAGCACAGAGCACAACTGTGATTTCTATAATTTAACACTATTTCCCAATGCCTTCTCCTTCCCATTTTGCCAAAGAGCAATCGTCCTCTCCTGAATTCTGCTCAGTCATTACTCTCTGTTGTTGCTGTGGGCATTCCCTTCCTTCCTTTCCCAGACAGGGCCATGTGCAGCCCATTGATCAGAGTTTTGTGATGCTGTGGCAGAACAATCCATCATCCAGCCGGGTGAGCTTCCCACCCCTGCAGAGCTGTTGGTGCAGTTCAGAGGCACTCAGGAGTTTTCCATCTTGTCTAAATCAGACCTGAGCCAAGCCTGTGCTGATTGCAACCCCCAGCGTCTTTTAAAGAATTCTTATTCAAATGTTAGTCAGGAGCAGGTGAACCAGGGGACTATCAGGAGTACTTATTTTTATCTGGCCTTATCCCCACACTTACCAAAATTGCTGGAGCAGAAAAAGTTCCCCGTTCACTTCTTAGCACAACAAGCCAAGAATACTCCTTAAGCCGCTCTGTGGTGCCCCTGCTGGGGTTCTTCACGTATTTATAGGCACGATTTTACACCTCCCAAGGGAATTCTGTCAGGCGTGGCAGCGTCAAGGAGCATTTCAGGAGCCCGAGCTGGTGGGGTTGGGATGCAACCCCAACATCAGCTGCCCCGGGATGTGTCTGCTGTGTCTGACACTGCTGGAAGGAGGGGGACTGACAATGTCCTCGCTCTGATGTTTAAAAGCTGTTTCATTGCTTTTGAGAGGTAAATACAGATGTTGTTTTCTCCAGGAACCGAGTGGAAATTCCCAACTTGCCCAGAGAGTCTGTGCTCGTGCAGGGAGCTCCGGGCAGTTTTTGATGCCGTGTCATCTCTCAGAGATGTTTGGACAGGAGATACCTTTGCACAAAGGGATCCTTGCCGATTTCCTGGGATGGCCTCAATCCAGAGGGCCAAACAGGTGGGGCTGCAGGGATGGGGCCAGCCCTCCTTGCTCCCTTCCCTGAGCTCCTTGTGCAAGGGCTGGCTGGCAGCAGGGTCCCAGCTTTCCTGTCTCACTGCCACGATCTGATGTCATGGCAACTGCAGCAGTGCTGCAAAGCCCCTCAGAAATAGCAGGTGGATGTTAAAAGGTTTTTGATCCCTTGGTGACTTTGGAGGAAGGAAGGTTGGAAGCCCCAGAGGGACTTGTCAGAGCTGAATTGCCTCATCTTTCCTTTGTTCCGCCCCCTTGCCTCCTCCCCGCTCTGTCAGTGCCCTTCCAGCCCAAATTCTCTGCAGCAGAGACCCAGACACGTGCAGGAATCACATTGCTGAGCTGCTGCTGGGGTTCCCTTTCCTGCCCCTAAGTCTTGTGCAGGAGTTCTCAGTGACCAGACCCTCCTGCTGGCAGCATTTCCACCTCAGCTCGCTGAACCTCTCTGTGCCCAGGCCAGCTGAGGGCAGCTTGCAGACAGGTCACAGCTCCTCCTTCTCCTCAGCCCTTCCCAGCCCTCTCTCCACAAAGCTTTGCCGTGGGAAAACTTGACCCTTGTCAAGCACGTGGAGAAGGGAGCGTGAGGCTTTTACCCTGGACCCAGCAGGACCCCAGAATCCCTGAGGCTGGAGAAGCCCCCCGAGGTCACAGAGTGGGACAGATCCCCTCCTGGGCACAGTGGGGGTGGTGACCCAGCTCCTCTGGCTCCCTGGGAGCTGGGCTGGTGCTGCCCTGGGGCTCTTCCCTGGGGGATCACTGGCTGCTCACACAGCTGGGCAGCTCGGGGCTGGGGGTCACCCTGAGCCTCTGCACCCTCCCTGGGTGTCTCAGGAGCCCTACAGGGGCTGGGCAGGAGCAGGGGGAATGCTTCTGCCCGTGTCTGGCTCTGCAGCAATCCAGGTGGGCAGATTCAGGAGCTCTGCCCTGTTGGGCAGCCCCATGGGTGGAGGATGGGGCTTGCCCCAATTTTTACCCATTTTTACCATGACCACAACAGTGGGTGATGCACAGGGTGAGTAAATCCATTGTTTTTGTGGGATGTTGCAGAGGATGAGCATGCCTTGCACGTCCGAGTTTGCACACTCAGATTCAAATACTTAAATTATTTTCATGTTGAAGGCCATTAGAGCACGCTGGAAAGCTGTCTGCTAATTTAACTTATCAAGCTAATTACTGAGCTGCAGGAGTGAGGAGCGGAGGTGCCTTGTCTGAAACGTGGGGCATTGAAAATACAGCAATGCCCGTGGTGCTGGTGAGTTTAGCCCTCAGTTACACAATGCCAAGTTCCCTGTTTACACAGACCAATTGAGTGCGAACTCCTTGAATGTTGGGGGGCTGGAAAAGTTTAACTTTTCCCACACCAGCCCCTAAAAAGAGCAGCGGGCAAGTCAGGAACTCATTAGTGTCAGCTTGAGGGGCATTTTATACCTTGCTTTTCATTTTTTCCTTACAACCCCCAAGGCGCCGTTCTGCATTCAAAGCTGGAGCCTTTCAGCACCTCCCCTGTGCGGTGTTTGTGTCCCACGGAGCACAGCGTGTCCCGGGGGGCTGTGGGCTGCCTTGGAGCCCGGGGCTGGCAGCTCTGTGGGAGATGAGCCCTGCCTTGTGCACGTGTCGCCTGATCCTGCTCAGCTGGAGCTGCAATGACAACGTTCCTGAGGAGAATCAGAGCTGCTGTGTATTCTCCTAATGAATATCGACTGAAATGCCTGGCCCTGGGGGCAGCTGGGGTTACAGCAAGAGCCGCTGAGCTCGGCAATGAAGGGGAACAAAAGTTCTGGATTTGCCAATGCCTGAGGCCTGTAAGAGTGACCCGTGCCCTCGGGGGCCGGCGAGGGTGGCAGATAAATTCTGAAATTGCTGCTGCTTCTGTAGCTGCTGGGAGCACAGCTCCACACTGCCAGGTGCTGCACAGACACTAAGCAGGGAGACAGCTGCAGCCTTTCTTTCCCCTCTTCCTTTCTGTCCCCTTTTCCTTCTCCTGAAGGCTGTGATGAGAGACAGAGAAGGGTGCTGTGGGGAACAGGAGGACCAGTGGAATCAAGTTTGCACCGGGAGGGACCTGAAACTCCTCTTGTTCCACCCCCTGCCATGGGCAGGGACATGTTCTGGGCTCTGTGAGAGAATGGCTCCAGCTGGAGGGGCCCCCACTTCGTGGATGTCCCAAATCCCACAGCCAAATGCTTCTAAATAAATCCCTTTGTGGGGGGAATGGGGGAAACTGGGGTGGCTGTAGGGGTCCTTTTGCTCTTCATTGTCACCAGGGAGGGCATGGAGGGCACGTGGAACTCCCAGAGCTTGCAGGGTCACCAGGGCAGGCTCTGGACTGATAACAGCTGTCCTCTGTGTTTTACAGGGGTGTTAAAGCCCCATTTCCACACAGACAATGTGCTTCCTTCTGCTGCAAGAAGCTCTGTGCAGCCCCAGCACCCCCAGAGTCCCCCGAGTGACCCCTGACTGTGCCAGGGCATCCCTGGGCCCCACAGTCCCAGGGAGGGGAGCCTGAGGAGCACCCCTGCCCCCTCAGCACTCTGGGTGCTGCTGGCTGTGTGTAACACGGCTCTTGACTGGGAAACCTCAGGAAGATTTGTCAATCTGCTGCTCAACCCCAAGACCCCGGAAGGGTCTCAGCCTGTGGCTCACTTTCCTGGTGCAGCCTCTTTCTCCTGCCAGAGATCAAGCAACAGATCCCACAGCAGATCCCGCAGCAGATGCCACAGCAGATCCCGCAGCAGATCCCACAGCAGATCCCACAGCAGATCCCGCAGCAGATCCCACAGCAGATCCCGCAGCAGATCCCACAGCAGATGCCACAGCAGATCCTGCAGCAGATCCCACAGCAGATCCCACAGCAGATCCTGCTCATCCTGCAGAAGAGTTCACCAAACTCCTGAAAGCAATCAGGACATGCAGCAAAGCTTTGTGCCCCTGAGGCAGTGGGGCTCTGGGGCTCTGAATGAAGTCAGCAATAACCACATCACCCTCTCCTGGAGGGGAGAGCTCTGGCAGCTCCCTGTGCTGCCCAGGAACTTCTTCTGCACGCTGGGAAGAGATTTCAGTCTGACTTACCCACCTGAAAAATGGGCAAGAAAGAGCAACTGGCTGAAAGAGCAAGAGGGAATTTACCTTTGTGATCAGCTCCTGGCCAGGAGAAACTGAAAATCGGCCACTTTCAAATTTCAACTGCTGAAAATGAGAGCACTGGTGGAGCTGGAGGAGCCCATCTCTGGATGATGGATGGTGCTGGGTTCCTTGCTGTGCTGGGGCACAGGGAGCTCTCTGCTGAGGCGTGATCCTGTGCTGGCTGTGCTGCTCCAGCAGGCAGAAGGACTGGAGAGAAACATCCTGGCTGGAGGGGCAGGGGGAGAGCAGGAGTGCACCTCACACAGCCCCAGCTCGGGATGGGAGTGGGGGGAGCTCCCTGCTCCCTGCTCCCTGCTCCCTGCTCCCTGCTCCCTGCTCCCTGCTCCCTGCTCCCTGCTCCCTGCTCCCTGCTCCCT